>JAQZBX010004642.1:0-12063 GCA_029593785.1 Cabassous unicinctus | reverse complement strand
AGGTTATATCAGAATTTCACATTATTATTATTTTTTACTTAACATGCTTGAAGACCTCTTTAAAAAGATTTTATTTCAGAGTAATACGAAAGTCCCTCTTAAGTAAAAATCCTCCTAAGCAGTAAGAACTCCAGCACACTATTGTGAGAGTAGAAAGGTAAGAGAAGGGAATCTGTTTCAGTTTTACACAGGAGGAAGAGAATTTTGGTGTGGTGGGGAGATCTAATGAAAAAACAAACTCCCCTTTTTTTACTTCCTTGTAATTCACATTGTTTGATCAAATCCAGGAGATTATTTGTTTAAAGTAATAAGAGAAACATATATAGGGAATGATGAAAATCTGTGTAGGCTTACTACTCCAGATTATATTTAATGAAATATGCAGATGGTTATGTTTTCTTACCTGTTTTGTCTCTGTTTGTTTTTATAGGTAGAAGAAATAAAAAAGCACCAGCACTGTTTGGCATTTAGCTCCTCTGGACCCCAAAGCCAGACTTACTACATTTGTTTTGATACTTTCACAGAGTATTTAAGGTGGCTTCGACAAGTCTCCAAGGTAAGCAAGCCCTTACTGAAGAATTCTGTTCAGCTTCTAGCTGGGTAAAACATTGCTTTCCGTTTTACCCAGTTCCAAAATACAGTTATATAGATGGATTTTTGTTTGTTTTCCCAGATACTGCCAGTGGTGAGCAATTTTTAGTATTTTTTAAAATCTAGTTTTGGCTGACTGGGAGCTTTTCTTTTATATGTATATATTGTGTGTGTTATTTGTTAAGTATATAATTTTTAAAAATTCAGTGGGTAGACTGGATTAGTATCCTAAAGTTATAGATAAGAAAAATTGAGATGGAGACTATTTCAGGGATTGGCCCAGGATAGGACAACTAGAAAATAAAAAGAGACCCAGAGAATTGTTACGTATTTCCCCCCTTCTTCTGACTATTTTTCTTTATCAACAGTCTAATCTTGTGCCATTTTCCTTTCATCTTTAATCTGATTTAACTTTTTTCCTTCGTTATTTTGAGCATTTTATATTCCCCTGAATAAATAAGATCGCCATGACCCATGAAATAATATACCTGTGTTTGTGTGTGTGTGTCTTTAATGGAAATCAGGATGACATGAAAAATAAAAATAATTAAATGCTGATATTTTGAGGACACTGTATAAGAATGTTTTTTAATCTCATTTATAAAACGTGTTTAAAATGTGAGATTTTTGTTTTTAAACAAAAATTTATAGAATTTTAGAATTTATAAAAATTTATAGAATTTTGTTTAAAATGACAGGGTGGATTACAGTGTTTAGTACCTTGGTTTTGGGTGTGTTTATGAAATGATGAAACCTCTCCAGTGTGCAAAATCATTACAAAGGAATTTGCTTTCATAGTTTTGAATTTATAATCCAGGTGCAAGTGTGATTCAGGCTGCTCTTTGATGTAATTATTTGTCAAGTGAATGAGTAAGGAAATAACTTCGTGAAACAGTTAATAGAAAATTAGAGAATAATGTCTTAAAAATCTTTTTGCAATACTAGCCACAATTGAATTACTGTGTTTCTCCAATAATGCAATATCACTTAGGAACATTAGTTTCTCCTCTTTCTAGAGAAGAAGCAGTGGGCAGAGTTTGATAGGACTTAGAAGATTCTCCCAATCTAACAGGTAAATGGAGATTCTAAATGCACCCTAGTGGAGAAATTGGGAAAGATGATACTTTCCTTTAGAGTTGCATGTGGAATGAAAATGATAATAGAGTGAATATCTGTGTAGTTGTTTTGAAGTTACTTTTGTGGTTTCAAATGTGAGAGACAAGTATTAAATAGTATTGTGCCTTTATATTTAAGTGGGTGTATGGCTCAAAACAAAAAGCCAATGGCCTACACTCTGCTTTATTCAGAATACAATGCCAAACTATGGTCAAAGTGTAGGAAATCTCTATATGGAGATGTTAATTTTTTTAAAATAAACTTTTTGGGGGCAATACTTTTATATTTACAGAAAAGTTGTAAAGATAGTAATTTCCCAAACATCTTATATTACCATGATACATTTGTCAAAACCAAGAAACAAACATTGGTATATTACTCATAACTAACCTCCAGACTTTCTTTTTGAATGTCACTAGTTTTTCCATTAATGTTCTCTTTCTGTTCCAAGGTCCAGTCTGGGATCCCACTTTACTTGTCACGTTTTCTTAGTCACTTCTGGTCTGTGACAGTTTCTCAGTCTTTCTGTGTTTTTCATCACTTTGACAGTTTTGAGAAATATTGGTTGAGTATATTGTAAAATGTTCCTATATGGGGATATTTTGATCTTTTAGTCTAAATGCAGTGTAATAGTAAGCTGCTTTAAATTCTTTTTGGAACAAAGCCAAATTATGAATTCTTAAACACAAAGATGCAAATAAGAATACACATAAATTATCAAGCTTACCATGGCAGAGGCAGATTGTTTTGATTGAAACAATAATAAAAAGATTAATGGGTATTAATCTGCACAACTGAAAACTTACTCTTCTAAAGTCAGCAAACATTTATTAAGTACTTTCTATCTGTCAGATATATATATATTATGCATTGAGGATACAGCAAAGAAAATGTCTAATTCCCCTGTTTTGGTGGAGCATACATTGGGGGAGAGAATTGATAAATAAATAAACAAGAAAGAATATCAAGTAATCATAGTGGTATAATGAAAATTAATAAAAGGTGATATGACATAGAATGATGGGAATGAAGAATTCTCTCTCAGGAGGTGTCATTCCAACTGGAATTCAATGAAAGATTGATTTGAAGATCTGGTGGGAATTGCTTTTCAGGCAGTCGGAGAAGACAGTGTGAAAACTCTAAGAATGGAATGAGGGGGAAAGTTATAGGACATGAAGTCAGAGTTAGGTAGGGCTCATATGTTACAGAACAAAGTGAAGAGTTTGGATTTTATTAGTAGTATAATTGGAAGCCCTTAAAGAGTTTTCTTTAGAAAGGGTACATAATCTTACAGCAGGTGTGGTATGGGGAATGGATTGTTGAGGGAGAGAGAAGCAGGGAGGCAAGAGGTGAGGGTGGCTTAGCAGTGGGAGAGATGAGAAGTGGATAGATTCAGGATGTGTTCTGAGATAGAGTGAAAGGATTACTGTTAAATTACATATATTAGGACTTGAGGAAAAAGGAAAAGTGACGAATGACCTCTAGCTTTTTACTTTGAATTACTGGGTGGAGCTCATGTGCCATCTCCCTTGTCTAATAGTATAGTGTTTCCCTAATGAGGCTCGCTGTCAAAACCATGAAATGATTCAGACATCAGGCCTCTTCAACAGGAGAACTTAGAGTGTGGGGGAAGGATTATGACACAGGAAAACATGATGGTAGTAGAACGGAGGAGGGAAGGTTGGTGCTAGTTTCCCTTTCCACTGATTATTTCATAGCCATTTGAAAGCTTTTGATATGTAACTGCTGAAGTGTGATGTAGTGGTATGTAGACGATAACTCACATACACATGCATACATAACATAGCTGCAACATACATTTTACATGTACAAATGTGGATGAGTATTTCCAGGAGGGAAGAAGAGCTTTGATTTAATTACCCTAGATTATTAGCAAAGGATTAACTAGAATAAGAACCTCGACCTCCTTTCCTTTCAGAAAGGCTCTAAATGTTTGGAGAAGCCATTTGGTGTGGGGTGAGTTTCAAAGTAAGGCACATACGTGTTCTACCATTCACAGGCTGTGTGGCCTTATCCAACTTTCTAACTTGTAAACTTTATCTTCTGATAAAGGTAATAATTGTAGTATTTACCTCTTAGGGCTTATATGAAACATGTATGTAATGGATTTATACTGGCACATTTGAGTGTGTGTGTGTGTTTGCACATGTGTGTATGAAAGAATGAATGAATGAATAATGTAATTTTATGACCATTGTCATTGCCCAATCTTTTAAAACATTATCTATTTTTATGATTATTTTCAGCAAATAAGGACACATAATGTTTATTGTATCTGAACAAGGTGCTTTCTGTTGCTCTTAACAACCATAGCAGCCTTTTGGCCAAAGCAATTAAGGATGGTAGATATTGGGGGGGAATGGAAAGTCAGGGGCTGGGGACAGAACAAAACAGTTTAATAAATGCAGATTTTACATAGTGTCTTCCATCTCTAATCTTAAAAACCAGATACACATTTCAACATTTTTTCGAAGTTATTGTGGTTAGTGAATCAAAGGGGAAATCAGACAGGTTAGACTGGTTAGAGATCATAGAAGAAATGAGTGAGGGAACTCCCCATTTGGGGATGAATCCTCCATAAAATATGCCATGCCCTTCTTTAAACTTTCTCTGTTGAGGGTAATCTTGTGATCATGCCTTTTCCTTTAACCAGCATCCTTGGAGAGAAAGTTGGGCCTGCTGAAAAGACGGTGAGAATCTTGGTTCATTTGGGAGTATGTGCTTGTGGGGAATTTGGAGTGTAAGGCTGATACTCTATCTCATAAGACCCTTCTACTTCCAACTTCCCCTTTCCATTGTCATTTGCTCTTCCTCATAAGTAGATATTACATTATACAATTTAGTCATACTCAGGACTACCATGGAAACACTTAGTTTCTCTTTCTTTTCTTATTCAGAATCAAAACTTTCACAAAATTGTCTTTACATCCTGATACCTAAATGAGGATTCATTTTGATAAGAGTCTAAGGGAAAATAAACTGACAGCAGAAAGGATTCTCTGAGTTTCTGATATTTAACAACCATTTCCACCCCAGGCAGGCTAGGAGGACAAAAAGTGCCAAATTCCAATAATTTGAAAATTAAAATTAATTAGATATGTAAATTGAAAGAAAAATTCTTAGTTTTCTATTTATGCTTCTAGACTTTAGCTACAAGAGAAGTGTTAATCTTTTTTTTCTAATTTGTTTCATTTGATTTTGGGAAAGTTTATAAAAGATTATTAATTAGATTCGTTCATCCAAAGTTCTGATATATATTTATTTATTATTTTTTAAACTTAATCTTAGCACTTAGCATTGCTTGCCAAAATAATACCCAAGGAAGTCCCTTTGGAGTTTTATTTTGGGTGTGTGATAGCAGTAGATACGATAGAAGAAATAGCTCCTTTGAGAGGATTACAGTATTATTTGAAAGTCATCCCTAAAATGTTAATGCACAGCATGCTTAAAAAATTCAATAAACATCCTGTTGTATGCAGTATAAAAAAAAGGGCTCTGTTTGCTCAACATGGGCACACGTATCCAAAATGTTTTAAAAGTGGTTGGAGGGGCAATGTTGTAAGGAAGGCTGAGGACGATAGCTAAGGGAAAAAAGAGAATTGCTTAAGAGCTCCTATCAAATATATGAGGAACAGTATAAAAATGCTGACCTAATTTTTCATGTCTTTGACCCACTTTTTTGGAGTACATTAGTTTTAGACATATTGACTGATCCTGTGACTGCTTTTCAAAATTAGTCTTTCATGTGAATATATATCCTCAGTCTTACTCATATTTTTAAAAATGTTTGTTTTTTAATTTTTAGTGAAGCTTTAGATTACATAAATGTTACATCAAAAATATAGGGGGATTCCCATATGCCCCACCTCCGCCCCCTCCCACACTTCCCCACATTAACAACATCCTTCATTAATGTGGTACATTTGTTACACTTGATGGACACATACTGAAGCATTGCTACTAACCATGGAATATATTTACATTATAGTTTACAATTTGGAAGTTTTAGTCGATTCTGGACACAAACTTATCCCATTTGAAAGTATGCTTTATTTCAAGAAAGATTAAAAGTAGATTAAGATAACTGATTTGGTGTTATATGTGTGTGCGTTTTTAGCTTTTTATTATGGAAAATGTCAACTGTTCAAAAGTAGAGACAATAATATCTACTATCCCCTTAAACCATGACTCCGTTTCCACATTATCAACTCATGGCCAGTTGTATTTCATTTATACACCACTCTACTCCTGGTTCCAAAATCTATGTTAGTTAGGGGTTCTCCAGGGAAACAGAACCAACGGATATACATATATATGTATGGAGATATTACGAGGTTTATTAGGGGAATTGGCTCCCGTGACTCTGGGGATTGGCAAGTCCCAATTCCATAGGCCAGCCAGCAAGTTGAGAATGCCAACGACAGTTTCAGTGAATTCCCCAGGAAAAGAAGCTAGCTGGCTGAAAGAGAATTCTTCTGACTGCTGAAATCATCAGTTCTCCCTTTAAGGCCTTCAACTGATTGGACAAAACTTCTCTCCTTGCTGAAGGCAATCTCCTTTATTGATTGTAGATATAATCAGCCATAGATGCAAATCAACTGACTAATGATTTAAATCCATGAATTATCCTCACAGTAACAATCAGTCCAGTGCTTCCTTGACCAAACAATTGGATTCCATAATCTAGTCAAGTTGACATATGAATTTAACCATCACACCCAACTCTCTCTGGATTATTATGAAGTAAATCCCAGATATCTTTTATTTCACCCACAACTGTTTTTTTCTGTGTGTGTAAGTGTATACACACATACACCATTATATATAATAGTAATATAATACCATTTTCTAGTGTGTTTTTCAAAGAAAATTCAGGTAATTATGACCAGTTTTACAAATTTTGTGTTTAGAGTACCAAGATTAGAGAGTTGATTCAGGTCTCCAATTTCTGAAATAATGATAAAGCATGCAATACCAAAGAGAATATGCAACAAGAAAAGGGCACCTTGTGAGTTATTTGCTCTTTCAATTAATTGTTGGATAAATCCAGTGATTCCCTGTGTCACTTGGTTCCAAGATTCCTTATCTAGTTTCCCTTCTGGGTGCTCCCCAGTTTGTTAAGATACTGCATATATCATCTGATCAGCACAGAATATGTGATCATTATTTCGTTTGATTTAGACATGTCCAAAGCAAATTAGTTATTTCATTGTTATTCACTTGTGAGGTAAACACTAAAATAACAGGAATTTTTTCCCCTCAACTTGGTGGTAGAAATATATTTGTTAATAATATACTTGTTTAGCAGACTGCATTGATGCTGTAGTAACAACAAAAATGCTAAGAGTAATAGCTATGTTTTGTTAAATTTTACCATATGCCAAGCACTCTTCTAGGTGCTTTATAGCAACGTTATGAGGTAGGTGCTAATAACTCTATGCGGTTGAGGTTGGGCTTTACCAGTGCCTCTTTTGAGGCAATATTGTGTCATCTCCATTTTGCAGATAAGGGAACTGAGGTAGAAAGTATTTAATGCTTTGTATAGTAATTAATTGTTCTTCCAGTGTTTTACAGTGGTCTGAAGGGACTGAAAACAAACCAAGATTCAAGTAACTAAGATTTACTGAACATAAAAGAAAATACTTCATATGCACAGTTGTTAGCAGAATCTAGGCAGCTCAGCAGTGTAAGTCGTTTACCCAGCAGTCTATTGACTGGAGTGTGCTGTACATTGCACTCACCATACGATCAATGCACACACTTCACATTGATCATTAATGTTCTTAAATAATGACCAAGAGGTATTTAAGAAATCTAAAATGTCTGAATGAATAAAGGCAGAATGACTTGGTTTCCATGTTGAGGGGACTACTGTTATCTAAGTCTTTGAAAAGCAGGCAAATATTGCTATACCCGGAACTTGGCATATGTGATTAACAAGCTCCCTATGTTTGGTCATTTTATGTTTTGAAGTTAAATTCTTTTAACCTGAGGGTTTAAAGAAATGTAAAAATATATATCCTTAAGTCTAGTTCCCATTATATTTTAACTTATCTTAGAAGACCAGAATATTTTTAACCCAGAGTATAAAATTTCCTACAACTACTCTGAAAGGTTAAGTTCTTCTACCACTGCTCTGATTTATAATTTTGTAAAGTAGGGAATAATGAAATAATTGAAAAAATATCAATAGATTCTGTGTTAATCATACTTTACAGATTAGATTTGGTACTTAGACATCATGATTTTTCTGCTTTACGTGACAGTGGCTTATTTCTAAGAGTAGAACCATTTGAATCACTATTTCTATTATTTCTTTTAAGAGAAAGTACGAATATATGTTTTTGTGGCTAGCTATTTTTTCCCTTCTCCTTTGTCAGGGGACTTTCCCCTTTAGGTAGCACAGCTTTGTTGGACTATCGGGAACATGCTCAGGTATTCACATTCTAGAGATTGTTTTTACATGTTTTGTCAATAAGGAAATGGGGAAGGAACTCTGAGTTTGGACTTGTTCTCCATCCAACTTGAGAATTTGTGTGTGTGTGTGTGTGTGTTACTGAGAAACAGTGGGATTTATGTGTGCAAAAGAGACGTAACTGTTAGAATGATACTTAGTGATTTTGGAAGGCTGTTGGTGCCATCTCTTCTGAGCGTTTTACACTTGTCTCGGATTCATAATGAATGAGGTGCCAGGTTTCCATTCCAGTTTAGGCTATGAAGTGAGCTCATAAGACAAATGTAACAGCCCTGCCTGCTCTTCAGTAGTTATGTCTACGACTTTGCATACGTGCCTGCAAATTCATCCTTTTTGTGAAAAGAGGGCAACTCTGGATCAGTAGCTTGTAACGTTTGCATGGAACTCTGAGGTTTATGTTTGCTCTGTGTACTCTAGCTCTGCACCATTGCAGGTACATTATTGTTTGATGGTTGTTTCTATTGCCTGTGTCCTCAAGAGGCTAAGCTTTTGAAGACAAAGACTGTATCTCTCCAGTACCAAGTAACACTTGGCTCATAAAAGGTAAATAATAAATGTACATTGAATGGTTCAGTCCAGTGAACATGAGAGCCCTGAGAATGCTGGTTCATCATCCTCATCCCTGTCCTACTCTACTCCCCAGTGCAAAGAGAGGTAGGGGTTCCTAGCAGCATCTCTTATAGTAAACAGTTTTCTGTATTATTATAGCCTGGTGTTATAACATAAGCCAGGTGGTTTTTTTCCTCTCCAGCCTGCAGCTTTCTTCATACTCCGTTATTCTTAGGTCCCTTATATGTTTTATGTGATTCCTCATAGCCCATAATACTGAAATCATAGTTTTTTTTCCCCCACCTAATTACTCTTGTCCTCATAGAATCCCATCTCTGATTATTGATGATACCCTCTCCAGGTCTCCCTGTTGTTTGTCTTAGAATTGTGTGTAAATTTTTATATTTTATTTTTTGTTTTTGTTTTAAATATCATTTAAATCTTTTAAGACAAAGAAATGGGTAAGGTACTATAATTTTAGGTAGAATTTACTAAATTAAAAATTGGCACCTTGATGTTCTTCTGTTAGGCTAATTTTAATGCATACATCATAATTCTATAACAGGGTTTGCATTTTTTTTAAAAGATTTATTATTTTTTTTTATTTATACCCCCTTCCCCCCAATGGTTCTCTTGTCTGTTTGCTCATTATTTGCTTACCTTCTCCAGGAGGCACTGGGAACTGAACCCGAGACCTCCCACATGAGAGGCAAGTGCCCAGTGGCCTGAGCCACATCCACTCCCCATGGGCAGCGGCGTCTGCTGGCTTGTGGCATCTGCTTGTTTCTGGCGGGAACAGTGTCTGCTCATCTTCTTTTTTAGGAGGCACTGGGTCCTGAACCCGGGACCTCCCATGTGGTAGGCGGGCGCCCAACTGGTTGAGCCACATCTGCTTCCCTGCATCTGTTTTTAAACAGATATTATGAAATGTTAATTATTAGTACAGGATTAAGAAATGAAATGTCACTGTGAAAAGATCTGGTGGGGTAAAATTTAGGCATTTCTTATAACTATCATTTTTAAAAGAGATTTTTGCATGTTGTGGAGCAGTGGAAATTAAACTTTTTTTTAAATCAGAAAACTTTATGATATAAAGTACTGTAAAACTATTATTAAGGATAAAACTGAAATAAGTTGTTAGAATGTTTAGTTGAAAAAGATTAATAAACAATATTCTAAATTTATATTCTTCCTTCCTCTTGCCTTCCCAAAGCATTTTTGGGGGAGGTAGAGATTAAAACTAGGTCAGTTGAGGTAAAGAATTGTTTACAGAAGACTAGTGAACTCCCTGGAGACTATCCCTGTAGCCAAGGGCATAATTTCTCAAGCCGCTGAAGACTAGGCCAGAGCAATTATTGACTCATAATGTGAGTTTACAGCAATCTTTTTCTTTACACAAGCAGAATTATTTGTGCTATTTCAGCTGCTTTGACCAAGCCTTTCAGAGCCATTTTGCTTAATTTTGAGCTTGCTATGCACATAATAAGGAAATATACAACTTCACTAAAGTATAGAGGGGATGAAAAATCACATGAATGTTATTCTGAAACTTCTCTTGCCTCTGAAAGATGATTGTCCACTAAGTGAACCATCAAGAATAATGTGTGTAATGCAGAGTACAGTCCTATTGCATGATGGGAAGGTCAGGGAGAGGGCAGATATATTGGTTTAGAAGTGCAGCTCAGCTAGACTTGAAGCAGAGACATTTTTTTGGCATAAGTGTCCTAAGGGTAGACAAAGAAATGACTTAGGAAAGTGTCAAGGTGAGTAGCATGGTAGAAAATTTGTGGAAGCCTAATAAGTAATCTGATAATTTCGTTGTTCATATAACTACTTTTATTTTTACCCTGCAGTATTTGTTGAGGAAAATATTTGGGAGCCCACTGAACTTTTTTCATACATGTTTACATGTTTATTTGGAAAATAATACAAATTAAGAGCATATTTATGTTCATTTTAATATTACTCCCAGAATATATAGGTTCATGTAGGAAGGGTGACTCCTATTTAATTCACTATAAATGATCAGCCTTTTTTGTTGTTGTTGTTGTTAATACAGAGTAGCACTGGTTTTCCAAGCTGTGATGACCTTGAACTGATCTTCCAAAACTTGAATCCACTCATGTGTATTTCATTGGTGGTCTTGAGTTGCATGACTAGAGTAATCCTCTGCATATGTTTGATTGAGCTTCATCTTTATAACTACTCAAGGTGTCAGGGATAGTAGACTATACTATGGTCCTTTTTCTCTTTTATAGATTTATATTACTTATAGGCTTGATATTATATAGGAGTACTTAGTCTACAGAACCTTCTGGATTTTTTAAAACAAAAGTATTTACAGCAGCCTGGTTAGTTGGTTGGAGCAAGTATTATTTATTCTGCTTTAGAAATGACAAAACTGTAGGACAGATAAGTGAAGTGACTTTTCCAAAGCCACGTAGCTAATGTCGTAGAGCGGTTCCTACACATCCCTGCATATTGTCAGGCTTGTGCCCTTTCTCCTATATATCAAGTTGTTTGGGCCTCAACTTTGTATCTTCCACTGTCTTCATGTTTTGAAGAGTGATAGAAGTAGAGTAGCTTTTGTCAAAAGGGTTTAATATTCTAATTGTGCAATCCTTCTTTTGTAACAAAGATTTGAGGTTATTTCTATGCATGCCTGTTATTTTCACTTTTTTCCCAAATTCTTGTAACCTTTTAAAAATTTGATTAGGCACTCACCAGGTAGCATCACTGTGCCCAGTTGGACAAGCCTACAAGGTAAGCATAGTACAGGATTCATGTTGTCAAGGAATGATGCCCCCATAGGGCTTCACCCATCTCTGAAATCTTTATTTGGTTAGAAGATGGTGTCCTCTTCTCTCAGGGAGGGCTCCCTGTCCATCACTGCCTTGTCTTCATTCCTAAGGCTTAAACTTATCCTAGGGACTATGTCTAATCTTCTTTGCTTCGCTCCAAGGGGTTGTATTATTCTTTTATTGTGGGTGTTGGAGGAAACTCCCTTCGGTAAGATCAAAACTGTGTTCCAAGCCTTAATGTGATGACATATTAATAGTACAGGTTCCCATACAGAGTCTGGATGTGCTACTACTTTAATCATGTGACCTTGGGAAAGTTACTTAAATACTCTGTGACTCAGTTTAATACTCATCTTTAAATAGGGTAAGTCCTTACTATATTCAGCTGTTGTGAAGATTAAATTAAATATTATGTCTAAAGCGCTTAGAAGAAGAGTACATACCACAAAGGAAGCATTACCTAGATTTTAACTATTATAGTTTTTACCACTACTTGAAAAAAAAAAAAAA
>JAQZBX010004641.1:0-59354 GCA_029593785.1 Cabassous unicinctus | reverse complement strand
AGGAAGCCCAGAAGCCTGAACCCCTGGGCAAACGCCGGCAGCTGTCTTGCTCTAACACGTAATAATGGACTGTGGTGAGAGAAGAAACTTAACGCTTTATAGCCTGGTAACTGTGGACTTCTACCCCAAATAAATACCCTTTATAAAGACCAACCTATTTCTGGTATTTGCATTAGCACCCCTTTGGCTGACTAATACAATACCAAACTGCTACAATGATTTAGTGGTGAAATTTGCCCTCATAGATCATAAAGACTAATTGGGGAAACAGATGTAATAAGAATTACTTTCATGAGTGTCACAATGTGGGAAGTAGAATAATATAGAAGAACCCTAATGTAGGTGTCAGAAGAAGACCTCCTTGGGGAAGTGATGTTTGAGACTTGAAGGACTGGTAGAAGTTAACCAAACAAAGAAATCAGGAAGAAACTAGAGAAAGATGGACCAGGGCTCAAAAGAAAACAGAGAACATACAACAGTATGAAGAGAAAGGCAGCCAATGGGACACAGATAGAGGATCCTATGGAACAGTCCTTTCAGGTGTTGTCAAGTACGAACAGCCTTTGCAAGGGAGACACAGAGGCAACGAGAGAGTAGTCAAGGGAGCATATCCTTGCATTCTACCTTTTCACAACAGAAGAGGCTTTATCTTGCTTAAATGATGACAGAGAGAAGACAATAGACAAGGGAAGTTGAAAATACAAGCAAGTAGAGATAATCAATAAAGTAAATCCATGAGGAGGTCAAAGAAGCTGAGATCCATGTCACAGGTGTAGAAAGAGGTTGTAGATAATAGTGCCACTCTTCTAATGCAGTAGGAAATTTGGGATAAAATGAGTAAGAAAAACAATAGGTGTAGGTGTACAGGTTTGGTGGGGGGAAATTGAGGGAGGTGAAGCAGAAAGGGAAATATTCAAAATAGAGGAGCTGAAGGAAAAGGTGGTTCAAGCAAGATCCTGATGTTACTTGTGAAATTAAGGGTACACAGAAGGTTTTAGCCCTGAACAGGAGAAGGGACAACACTTCTATAAGAGTGAAGGGCAGATAATTTTGAGGGTAAAGATAAAAGAAAATGATGGGATGAAAGTGAGAGCTGCTGGGTGTACACTTTGGATGAATTGTACAAGGCATGGGACTGTATAACACAGTGAACCATGTGGTGGATGATGGGCTGTGGTTGACAGTACAAATATGAGAGCATTCTCTCATGAACTATAACAAATGTACAATACTAATATATGTTACTGTGGAGGAGTATGGAAAAATATACCAAATGTAAGCTATGGACCATAGTTAGTAGCAATATTTTGATGATGTTCTTTAATAATATGTAACAAATGTTCCACAGCAATACAAGTGTTGGCGGAGGGGTGGTGTATGGGAAATCTGCACTTTAGGCATGATTGTTTTGCAAGCTCACAGCTTCTCTAATTTAAAAAAATGATGGACTCCCAGCTTGTGAAATGGGAGGGAAGGCCAAATGCTGAAAGGAGGGTGGAGACTGCATGTCAGAAGAATGATTAGGTTTGAAACAACCTATCTGCTGAGGTGAAGGCCGTACTGTTTAACAAAATGTAAAGGCACCAATATGTGATTTTTCTCCAGTTATACTCAGCAGCTGGTGAAGGAAGGATCAGGGAAGATGTGTTGTAGGATTGATAGGTTTTGGTTTTCAAGTGCGATGAAGGAAAAGGAAGGTGGGAAGCAGAGGCCTAGGAACTTTGCTGTTGTATTCGGCATGTCAAATGAGGCTTTTTTTTCCTTCTTGAGAGTGGGTCTATAATATCCTGAAAGCAGCATTTTAGGGCAGAAAGATGCTGATGCAGACCCATGCCCCTGCATTCACCCTCACATCCCTGCTCTCTCCACTTGGAAGGGTGCAGGAGGCTTACTTCTCAGACAAGAACCAGGTTTGAGGGAGAGTGTGTAGGGGAGTTTTCCAAAGAACAGGGCTAGGATGGGCTGTGAAACAGAGACAGGAAGTAGAGAGAAAATGGAATGAGGCCACCACGGAAAACAGGGGGCTTGCAGCTTGGATGGGGCCAAAAATTACAGGAAAAAAGTGTGATTGAATCAGTCTTAGTGTCTGAATTTGAAAGCAGAAATGATTTTTGTGTATGTGTTTGAGGTTCTTAGGCACAGCCCAGTTCTTTATTTGCTGCTTGAGCAGGGGCAGGAGAGCAACTAGGCTCAGGGTATATCAATGCCCAAAAGCCAGTACACCTCTGTCGTCTCCACAGCCACCACTGGATTCTCTTCTGGGATGGAACTCCAAGCCTCTTTACTCTTTACAGGCTCTTTCTCCCATGAGTCTCTATCCCCATCTCACTGTCCCTCTCTGTCCCTCTTTGCCTTGCAAACTACCCCCACGTCACATTGCCCCTCCCATATGTGTTACTCCATGACCTCTCATATATCACTCCAGTCCCCAACTTTTGGGTCGCTCAGAATCCTCTTAACTCTGTCTCTAGGTTCAGGTGTGCTGAGGACAGTCCTAGGGCATCCTGCTGCCTTTCTCTGGGACCCACAAATACATCCTGTGCTCAGGACCAGGTGTGTAGGCTGGTGGGATGAAACACAATCCCCTAATAGAAAAGGGGGCTGCCAGTACATTCCTTCCCTTATAGTCCTGAGCATACATAAATATGCACTGGAGGCAGGCTGATTCTGATGGGCCTGTTTCATGACATCCAGCTCATTCCCTGGGGGTGAGGAAATGGAATTCCTCCATTACAGCACACAAGGGTGCTGGGCATAGAGCATCATCCTGCACAGGCCACTCTTTTTTAATGACTGTAAATGTATTTATTTGGTAATGCCATCATTAGAAAGAGAATATAAAGCAGTCAAGCACCAAATAGTTTCACTGTCAGCACTACAGAGTAGGCCTAGGAGTCCTGAAAAATGAATCCTGAGGCCTCAGACTAAAAGGGCCTGGTAGCTGCAGTTAATTCAGGTGAAGAGACCTCAGCTCAGCCCAGGTGAATGTCACTGGAAGAACAGGGCCTTCACCTTTCAGAACTGGGGACCTATGCTTTGGAGGCCTCGCTGCTCAGAAAAAGAAGAGAAAACAAAATACCCAAAACCCATCAGTCCACCCCCAAAAGACTCATTTCACAGAAGATGCACCATCTCACCCACACCCTGAACCCAGGCCTTACGCCCGAGGGTCTGGAGGCAACCTGACAACCCCAGGTAGCTGCCTCCAACCTCCGTCTCTGCGTGCAAAACATTGTTCCAGCCAGTCCTGTGTGAATTGTGCTTCTGCTGGCAGCCCTGACACCGGTACTGGAGTGGGGTGACATATCTTTAGGTGTCTCTCCTTCTGGCTGACATTAGGTGTCTTGGTCAATGGGTCTGGGATGCTGTACCTCTTCCTACCAAATGCTAGTGCGAGGGAAAGGCTGAGCACCACTCAGAGCCACTCTAACAGCAAGGATCCCTATCAAAGCCACGCCACCACCCATCAACAGATGCTCCAGGTGTTATTGCCCAGATATCATCTTATTTACAGGTCTTTGTCTCCAACATCTTTGTCTCCCACATGTCCTCCAGGGATCTGAAATTTAGCATGCCACATGTCTCCTCATTCATGACCACACGCCCCATCCTTTACACATAAAAACATTATCTTTGAGAACTACCACCTACCCAGGGGCCCAAGTCAGAAACTCAGGCATGATCCCAGACTCCATCCTTTTTTCTTCTCAATCAATACATCTACATCTAAATCTTGCAGATTCTGCTTCCCTTAGTATATCTCAATTCAGATATCTTACTATGTTCTTTTTACCACAGAGGTTTTAATGACCTCCCCAATGACTAGAAGATAAAATCTAAATTCCTTCACAAAGCAGTCCAGGCCCTGCTGATCTAATACTTAACATGTATAAAACCATCTTTATCACATTCTCTCTCTTCCTTGCAGGCAACTTATTTTCTACCCTCCAGTATTAATTACATGTATCTTTCAGAACATGCACTTTTATTTGCTTCTCTTCCATTTTGTTCCATTACAATGTCCTCCTCTCATTTTTCTGCCTCTTTGGTGACACCTTACCTGACTCTCCCAGCCAGAACAGTTTTTTTTTTCCCCATACTTTCAAGGCACTTATTGTTCATCTCCATCATAACAATTGTTGCAAGGGATTATAATTGTCTTGTTGATGGCAAAGGCCATGTCTTACTCATTTCCGTATCCCTTGCATACACAGCAGAGCCTACTAAAAGGCTGGTGGTTCAATAATTTTTAAATGAACAAATGGGGAAAATGTGGCTAAATCTCTCATGTCTATCAGAGTTACATGATAAAGAGAACAGGAGTCATGGCATGAGTTCTCAGTGGCATTTTTAATGAGGGTTTTCTATTTGGATTCTGCTCAAGAACAAGAAAGATAAAGAGTTGTGGATCCAGTACAGAAATCAGGAAGAGATTGCAGTGAGGGCTGGAGGAACAGAGGTGAACTCAGTAGTTAGCAATGATTTCCATGATCCATCTTGCATAGAAATGAACTTCTGTGAAGAATCCTTCACTTCCCATGGTGACACTTCCTTTTGCCCAGGACAAGACTCCATGCAGCCGGCCACTGCAGATGGCTGGAGTGGCTGAGACTTCCTGCCAGAGAGAGGAGCCAGGAAGCCAAAGTTACTTTGTAAACAAGAGTACACCCTATAGTATGGCACATTATTGTAGCAGAGGAATCTAAGGGGCTGGACTCTTTTTTTCAGAAGTGACAACCCTCTTCACATCCATTTAGGTCTCTCCTCTCTGATTCAGTCTTAATGCAGCTTAGTGCAAGCAGAAAGAGAAAGCACAGATGGTTCTTACCCAGAATCTCTCCCACTCTAAAAGAGGAGGTACTCATTGCAAACCCTGAGACTGAGGAGAGACAGATTTTATCACTCTGCCCCTTGCTCTTTGGAGGGTTTCTTGGGTAAGTCATTTGTGTCATTTGATTTCCCATGATCACCTCTCCCCATTATAGACCCCTTATCTTCCTGTGTGAAGTAATGAAAGGTACCTTCATTTTAGATATGATTTTTAGAGGCCGTCCCACACACATTATGTTTCCTGTCATTCTTTGGTTGAGTATATCCTGGCAGTAACTGAAGGGAAGAGAATATTGGTTTATCCATGTCAGGATGTCAGGGTCACTAACTGCAAGAAAGAGAAGACAAGTGAACTCCAAGGTTACCTTCCTCATCACATGTGCTCTTCTGATCAGTCCCTATTTTGTAAATGCATGAATCCCTGAGAATATTCAATGCAGATATTGCACACTTTACCCTTCTCGGGGTTCCTAGCAGTAGCTCTTTAGGTTGGAGAAGTGGATTCATAGAACTGAGTCCCACTCACATCAGGCATCAGAGATCTGTAGTTCTTTCTCTACTATGTATAGTTTAGAACCTTTGAAAATCCCGTGAGAAGAGTATGACGATAAAGAGAAAAAGACAAAGACAAAGTGATTGTCCCCAAGAATCCCCCTTTTTGGCATCTTCTTTATCTTCACTACATTTAATCATAATCCATGGGTCATTTATAAATATGCATAGATGTGTATATGTATACACACACATAAATCATATTATTCATCTCCATCATAAAAATTGTCACTACACCATCAACCTCAGGACAGATATTAATGTAGATTTAATATATGATAAAAAGTGGCAAGGAAGAAAAAAAACACTGACCAAAGATTTCTCAAGCCATGCCTAGTGTTCCTTAAAGAGCAGATTTTTTCTGATAGTTGTATCTAGTAGAATGTTCTAAATCATATTTAACAGAAAGTGTCAGCTCAGGAAAGAAAGAGATGGGTTATGTTCAGTATTAAGTCTTTATGGGCACTGAATTGAAATATGTGTTTCAAGCTAGGTGAAAGTAACCTAAATTATTTGAAACAAAGTGTTCCTAATAAATATTGTACCAGAGAGCTTTTTAGAGATACTGTTTTTCACAAGTATTCTGACGTGCAGAGTAGAGCCTATGTGATAAAACTTTCATATAATTTTCTTTTCTTTTCAAAAGCATGTAATAAATAACTTTGTAAGGTACGATGCATTTACTTTGACTAAGATATAAACTTAAGGTTAAAAATCATACAAGCTTGGATTTGTTCAGAAAATATATTCACTTAAGATTCTCAAGAATTTTTCTTCTAAATTGAAAATAAAGTTGCGAAACAATGAGAATGAGTTCCCACTTTTTTACCTTCTTTTACAAAACAGAATGATTTTTTAAAGTTCACACTTTTTATTTCTGTCTTTACATTACAAATCGATTGTTTTGTAGCCACCAGAACAGGGTTTAAACCTGACTGATGCACAGATTTTGAAGCCAATCAGGGATGGAGTTACTCCAATTAGCACTCCTCAGAGTGTCAACCAATCAACAATCTCTTCCACTAAGCACTCTTCTATGCTCAGTGAGGCTGTGCTTGATCAGCATTGCTCTCCCTTAACTATTGTAAGTAGTAAATTTAGCTTTATCATTTTATTTCATATCTCGAGTAGTGTTTTCATCATTTTTTGACAATACCATCCTAAAGAGAGCAGGATGGGTTATTTTGCAGTCACGTGAAGTAATAGCCAACAGGGACCAACAAATGCATTATAAAACAACTTTCATCATAAAGTGCCCCTAATAAGACCAGGTCTCTCTACTCATCCCAGTTAGAGCTCACAGAGCAGAGGATGTATGCCAGTTACTGGGGCTGGGACAATTTCACACAGAAGATTTGTCAGGTGGGAGAGACATGATCAGTATGTCATAATGGTCAACTTTGTGAACCACCCAAGTCTCTACGTCTAAGTGGGTATTATTGGGTGTAGCACTAGGTTTAAGAGTAGCACTCTCTGCAAGGAAACAGCTCTGGTGACAGGAGAACTAGATCCCTAAACCATTCTCTTATCTCCCAGGTCCACTTGAATGAATCACCATCTCAGCACACAGCATAGATTCTTTGTGATAGGAGGTGGGAAGCATGGTTTATTGCTTCACCTTACCACATATATTTTGAGTTTGTTTTACTGTCTGCTGCTCCCTTAATTGCTTGGTGGCCCTTCAGCAACTGTGAATAAGATAAGCACATTCAGTTCTAGAGATATAGTAATTAGGGCCTGCTCCATTTTTGGATATTTGATTGGCTACATTTCAGTGTCTTTGAATTTTATCGTTTTGCCCCCAGTCTTGGCAGTATCAGGTCTTGCAGTAATCACTCTGCAGTTGAGAACATGACACCTCATAGGAGTTATTCCTCTCAAGTGTCTCCCTCCGCATTTTTTTCCCAGCTCCAGCCTTATCAGGAATAAGAACCAGAGTTAAGCACTTACGGTTTTTGTATTCGTTCCAGGTCCAGGTTGGGATGAAGCAGGACTCATTTAATGCTAAAGGTTCTATGGCTATAGCTAGAGTTCCCACAAACTTATTGATTGCAGCAGGCTTAGACAGTTTTATCATCATCAGGTCGTTTTTCAGAGAGTGCGGGTCGAATTTAGGGTGGGTCACAGTCAATGAGTAATTCCGTATCTGTTCTTTCTTATTTGGGATGCTGGGTTGATGAACTCCCAGCCGGATTTTAGCACTGGAAAAAAGAGGGCAAGGAGATGGGGAAGAACAGGTCACAGAATGTCAGAATTGCAGGAAATAGCAAAGGTCACCTTCGCCAACCATCTTAATTTTGTCTCTTAGACCTAAGATGTAAAGTGGCCTGCACTTGTCTATAAAATAACATTACTAGCTTACAAGATTGTTGTATTAGAGACTATATATATATATACACCTGGCATGGTATCTGGTCTGTTGAAAGCACTCAGTACATTCTAGCTATTATTAAGATTAGGATAATCTTAATTAAGAGATAATAGAAATGACACCACAATCCATTATTCCAGAGCTCTTTGTCTATACTACACTGCCTCAAGCAACAATTAAGCACCCATGTAGTGCTCATTGTTTCTGGATATTCTTAAGCCATTCCCAGCTCCTCTCAGGCCAATGTAATTATATTTACCATGCTGCCTACATTGATTGCAGAGTCAGAGACTCTTAGAAATCCGTAGGGCTTCCACTTGCCATTTTCCATTATATTTCCTGAGCCAATTCAAACCCTTCCACCACCTCCATCACCAACAGTTCAGTCATGTAACATACACAAGAGCCATTTCTGTCAAAAACAGTTCATGTGGTAAATCTGACTAAAATAAAGGACATTTGCTTTCCCATCTCCAGTCTTGAGGGCATGAACTGTCTTTTCTTCTCTATTTCCTGTAATGCACAGGATATGGGTTTGATCTCTACTACAACGGAAGTTCTGTGAGAGAAAATGTATTTCCATCTCATCCCTCGTTTTTTCAAGTGCATTAGACAGTCCCTGACATTTAGTAAACGTTCAATGCATATTTGATGAATGAATGAATATTATTTACTCTGACCCTTTCCTATCAATCTCCTGTCAAACCTCCCAAATGTATGTCATTTTGCCCATTGAGAAAAATATCCTTTCTTTTCCTGGGTCTTCTCCCTTTAAGATGGCATTAAAAACCTGGTGGGATACCTTACTTAAAGCTATTTTTGTTTGATTAGATACCTCTTGGGTCCCAAAAGCAAAGGAGTACTTACGGTAAGGGGCAGTGAGCAGCTGTTAAAACCCACTCAGGGTGAATGAGAGTCCCCACACAGGGTTCTGAGCTGGACTGCAGATAGGCCATGTAAGGGATGGTAAAATCTTTTGCTATGTTCAACGTGGGAGCTTGAGAATCTTTGGCCAAAACAACTGCCAAAGAATCGATGATGTCATAGGTGGAAAGAGACAAAGAAGTCGAGAGGTCAAGAAGTTAGGGTAGTTTTTCCTAACCAAAGGTCTTCAAATATATCCATGTCTTTACTTTATTTCCAATATTTTAATGCATGTCACCAAAGCTAAACACATTAAGAAAATTGATACATGTCTTTGCTAGAGATGAAATTAAAATTCTGTGTAACTGACTAATGGGCTCACCTCCTGCTGATCAGAAACTTTGATAGTGCTGTGCATAATGAAAATGAGAAAAAGGAGATTACTATAAAAACATTGTTCCTTTATATGTAAACTTTTTAAAAGCATGGTGTCCATGGATAAAAAAGTTTAAATAGTGCCTAACTTTGGTGGTGAAAGAAATGGGATAGCTTAAGGCTAGAGCCATGAGACTTTTGGATCCTTAGCTCCATCCCACTCTTTTTGGTGCCCACTGCTCTAAAGTCCACCTGTGCAGGAAAAAAGTGTGGCTGTTCAGGTAAAGAGGCAATCTAGGAAATCACATACTCAGCTTGATGAAAACAAGTCCTGACAAGCCCACAGAGATGAAAGAGTAACTTAGTTCCTTTTGCTTCCTTCAACACTTGATTTTTCTGTGTTTTTGTTGTTGTTGTTGTTCAGTGCCCGCTACTTCTTATCTCTTTAGTTGTGGCTGCTTAGTTCCCATTGCATACACTACCACAGACTCACCCTAGGCAGAAACGAGACTCTAGACTCACCAGCTGCCATCATGAGAGTGAAGAGGAAACAACCCTTCATGATCTCCGCAGGAGCAAATAAGTTGGATCAGTTGCAGACTGTCTCAATCTTTAGCCCAAATGCCCCTGGGAAGAAAAGCTGAGAGTAAGGAGGGGATAGAGGGAGACACATTAGTTGAAGAGTGAGGAGAAGCAAGGCTATAATAGCAGTCCTCAAACTAGTCCTTATCAAGACCTAATTATATAAGGCATAGAGGGGAGATCTTTCTGGTGTGGGTCAAAGAGAGGAAGGAGCAGATCAAGTCAAGCCCCGGTTTCTCCTGTCTGACCCTAAAACCCTCCCCAGGAGACTTTTTTAATATGCTGACACTTTCCCTCCCCTCTCTATGACATCGCTTTTCTTTGTTGCTCCCTCCTCCTTTTATGACTGCCCCCAGTTGCCATCCATGACTTGGCTCCCTTCCTCCGAGGAGTCCCTCTGCTATTTAGGGACCCACAGAATATTGCAGGATGAAGCAACTTTGATATATCATTGTTTTTTAAATCTTCCTCCCTTATTCTGGTGATGAAGGAGCTGCAGTTCTCAGTCCTCAGCTACAGAGTCAGGACCAGAAACTAAGCCTCCAGCCTCCCTCTGACAACGTTGGACTTTAATGGAGCCCTGGGCTCCCGGAGAACAGCTGTGGTTAAGAACCCCCTCCCCCCTTTTGTGTTCCATGGAAACAGCTTACTGCAAAGAACTGCCCTTCCCCATGCTGACTTAGACAAGACTGTCTACTCTTTCTCCTGACTCACATTAGACTCGGGTAGCTCCCTTGTTTACCGGTGACAAGGCCAAACAGGGACCTTCCTCCCCCCCTTTTTTTGATTAGGCTAGTAATTTATTAAGGTAGGGAGGGAAGAGAAATGGGAGAAAATAACAGATCATAGGTCCCAGGAAGAGAGGAAGGGGCTGAAGAGTGATAAAGAGGACCAATTTACAGACTACAATTTCCCATTATAGATTATAAATGCACAGGTTTTACTTGTGTGTTGCTCCATGTGGGGGAGACACAGAGCAGGGCACAGAAGGTGTGTGAGAGAGAGAGAGAGAGAGAGAGACAGGACTTGTCCCCTTTTGCCTGAATATGATAAGTCCAGACTTAGACACATCCCCCACCCCTAACTTACTATTCTTTGTCTCACAAGTAATTAGCTGAGATCTGACGTGTTTGTACCCCTGAAACTAGCTAGACCCAGAGGTAAACATTCCCCTTTCAGTTAACTGGTTGAGGCCTTCCTTGATTGTAGAACAATCATAACTATAAATCATCCACCTGTAACTTGTCTATTCCTCCTGTATAAAAGACTGAGGCACAATCACACTCTTGAGATACTCTGATCTGAACAAAATCAATTTCCTGGCTCACTCTGCCTGGAGGAGCCCGCACCTACATCTGGGGACGCATAATCTGTTATTTTCTCCCATTTCTGTTCTCTTCTCCCATTTTCTCAATAAACTACTGGCCTATCTAAACTGGCATTTTCTTGAATTCTTTATATATATGTTAAAAATGTAACATAGCCAAGAACCTAGTGGAATCCATCCTCCCCCAACTTCATATGGCGAGCCCAGCCAGGAGTTCTGGAGGCAGGCAACCTTCCCCAACCCCAGCAAGGACTGGTAAGTCTAAACTATGAATTATAGCCTGTTTAGTGCCCTCTTTTGGTTATCCATTTTAAATGGGTTCCCGGATGGGTTCCCACAGGACATAATCCCAGGCCAGGGGCAGGGCCCAGGGTGCAGGACCCCTCCATGTCTGCACCACGTGCCCAGGCTCGTTGGACCTGGCCCCAGCCAGGAGTGCATGGGCATGGGGCAGGGGCACAAAGCAGCACCCGGCTGAGATGGGTTCTTGGGCCAGGCTTTGGGGGCAGTGGGGCTGCCTTTTCTGACCTGGATGGAGCATCCCCACTCTAAAGCTCTGCCTTTTTTAGCAGCCAGCCCCATACCCAGCACTGGTGGCCACCTTCTTCAGCAATCCTCCCTCGGTGGCAGCGGTGGTTACAGAGAGCCAGGGGCTTGCGCTCCTCCTGGGGAGCCCGGCCTTGCTAATTCACCTCTCTACACATATGCACCTTGCTGGCCTTCCTTCCTACCTACCATATCCTGTTCCCCCAGTCTGGGACTGGGTGGGAGAGCAACAGCTGGGGCAGGCAAGGCCAAGACAGGCACCATGGGGTGGTCCACATTCTTTTTCCTAGGGGCTTGCAGGTCGGGGCAGAATCTGTTCTTTGGCCTGACTCACATTAATCTTCCAACTACTGCTGTCCTCATTTGGGGCCTGTGAGATGCTTTGGAATGTCTTAGAAACTGAAAATGCATTTGCTAATGAGGCTTTGGCCCTATCCTTGGTAATGCAGGAAAGTTCTGTTCTTTCTAGGCCCCCAGGAGGCCCTGACATTGCCTCACCCCCCACCCTAAGGCTGTTGGCTGGCAAGCAGCAGAAAATTAACCTCTGATCTCTTAATGGACTTTTAATATCTGGTTTAATTGTGAAACTCCCAGGCACAGCCAAAAATGAGA
Organism: Cabassous unicinctus; assembly: GCA_029593785.1. Lineage (NCBI taxonomy): Eukaryota > Metazoa > Chordata > Mammalia > Cingulata > Chlamyphoridae > Cabassous > Cabassous unicinctus. Next base: position 47,295 of record JAQZBX010004641.1, on the reverse strand, counting down.
CCGCTTCCAGCCTCTTTTCTAGGATCACGTACGTAGTTTGGTAGCTTCAGTCTGGAACCTAGATCCAGTGTCTCCCAAGTCTAGGTCACCATGGGGACACCCAGTGGCAGGGCTCTGAGTTCTCAGGATGCTGAGACAGAAGCAGTGGCTATAAACATCCCCCAAAGCCTATGTGAACCCAAAGCAGTCAGCGTCCCCTAACTTCTCAGAGAGACAAATATTTTGGAAACTTCAGTTTGGAGGGTAAAAGTTTAGTCAGACTCAGACTCTAGGATGCCAGATGGGCTGACAAACTCTCTTCATTTTTCTAGAATAATGGGCACAGTCTCTAACCTTCTAGCAGACTCCCCATAGGGATGTCTTCTCAGGAATCATGACAACCTGCCTACTGATGGTCTGAAAAGGAAGAGGCTAACCATTTCCTGCCACACCATGTGACCGCAGTGTGGCTGAGAGTAGCTTCTGCATGGGACCCTGAATTCCAGTTAAATCTGTGTAAGAGAAAAGGAGAGGACAGGCAGATTTGAGGGTCAGAGACCCCACATGGTCATATTTCCTTAAAGAGATGAGGAAATGCACTACCAAAACTAATTAATTTTGAATAGCCAGTCTGCTTCAGATAACCCATAGAAAGCTGCAGAAACCTGGGCCCTCAAACTTCCATTACTCCCTTTTAGAAACAGCCTTCTCAGATTTCAACAATCAATACCATGCCACAAAGATGGAGAAGTTAAGGAGTGGGCCCAGAAACAGGCTCAGTTTTTTAACATAGGAGCCAATTACTTGGTCCAGGCCTGCGCTTTGGACCTTTCTAAACTCGATTGTGTCTAATAAGGGGAGTGAATGAGGATCAAGATCTAGGCCGTTTACTAAACCTTTCTCCTGTAAAATAAGGAACCTCCTCATATGCCCTCAATTAAGATTTAAAAGTTCCTAGAAAATGGCTTCTGTCAAGTCTTTCTCTATGGTAAGTGTATAAAATTCTCTCTTCTAATCTGTGCTTAACTTTAAGTTTAACTGTTAAATCTGTGTTTAACTTTGTCAGTCTGCTCATGCCTAGGAAATCAGATTTGGGGGTTTGCCTGTTACAAATTGCATAATGGTGAAAGGTAACCTAAAAATGAGTCTTTGAATGTCAATACTATCTTGTAATTGGATTTGATGTATAACAGTAATCACATGAAATTAGTTCAACTGCTGGAAAAGCGGGAAAGCTTAGCAACTTTGTTACTAATAAAATACTTTTAGTTGCTTAGTTAATAAACAAAAATGCCCAATTTGCTTTAAAGTAAAAACTTACTAGAAACTAAGAGTTAAGCTCATTCCATAGATGTTTTTATATTATAAAACAGCAGAAGGATAATATCTGAAATTGTTATAACTGGGTGGATTTAGCCTAGAACCTACTATTGTAATGGTAATCTTAAACTAATTTACATTTGTTTATGGCTACTTCAGGTCTAGCCTGTGCTTGCTATAGTAATGGTAATTATAAACTGAACTTACTTTTGCATGTGCTTATTTTGAGTCTAGCTTCACCCCTAAACCTGCTATAGTAATAGTAACTCAAAACTGAATTTGTCTTTGCTTATTGTTATTTCAGCACTGGCCTCACCTTTGTGATGGTAACTACGCTGTTCTCCAGTTTGTATAGAACTTCTGCCTCCAGTGACTCAGGGGAAGGTAAACTCTTGAGACACCTGTCTCCTGTCCTTCCACTGGTATTAATAACCTTGCTTTCTTTCATGACTCCAAATGTGGACTAAATTGCTGCCTGGTGGAATTCTGGACCCTCGGGGTTGAATTCCACTATTCCAGTCCAGCGACCGCCAGAGTCCTGGAATCTCTGAAGAATGGAGAGTGGGGGCGGCTTCCCTCCTTGAGTGTTGGAGTTCCTAAAAGTGGCAATTCATGAGACAAACCAGTTTCTTGGGACTTCAGTGACCTCAGTGAGTATACACTGGAATTAGTGTTGCTCATCCAAGGTCTGCCAAAGCCAAAATAGGAAATAAGCAAAATTCTGAAGTAAAGGAAAATTGTGTTTTAAAGCATTGGGGACATTTTGTTTTTAAGCCAATAATTAAAGAATGAAATTCTTGTGCAAAATTGCATGGTCACAGTACAGATTAATTACAAATAGCCTTCAAAGAGATCTTTTAAATGTAATCTTACAGTTAAAAACTTATTTTGTAAGAGAATGAAAATTATAAGTAACATTAGTGAGTTGTGTGTGTTTGTGTCTTACTTTCTATTTGTGTCTATTTGTTCAGTGTATATCTTCATACATCAGGATGGTAATATCAAATTAACAAATGAAAATTCTTAAAAGAGCTCTATTCAAATTGTAAAATTAAATGTGCACTCATACATGTGAATAAGTATTCCTGGAGCCCAAATTAGGCTAAGTAGGATGAAAAGGTCATATAGAAATCTGGATATAGAAACTACTGGGAAAAAGAAAAAGATTTTCCTAAGTTCTTTGACCTACCCAGCCTGCAGGTCCTTCTCTTCGTAAGAGCTATGAGGAGGGGATAGGTGTGGCAGATTAAAACTCTATCTTCTAGGCTGGGGAATTAAAAATCATAGTTTGCCTGTTATTCCCCAAATTAATAAACTTTTTAACAGCCTTAAAATAAGGGTCATTAATAATCCTATTAACAAATGTCAATAAGTAGAGGAAAAGTCCTTGAAAGCTATGGAAAGAGTTTTCCTAAATTATAATTAAAACAAATTAAATAATTATCTCTTCCAGAACCCAGCAGTCAGTATGCTTTTAAGATTATTCACAGTTTTAGAATATATTAAAGAAAAGAGGTTTTAGCCTCCTGTAAAGGAAGGAAAAAGAAAAGTCCTTGTATGAACTATAATTGTTTCAATTTGATTTAGCATGGATGTAATCTCTCTAGGTTCTAGAATGCCAATTATATAAATTAGCATTATATATATTAAATTTTTAAGGTGATTAAAATGATAAGTTCATGTTTTATGACACTAAAATAAAGTAAATTTCATTGGATGCTAATTGTACTTTAATAAGCTTATTTAAATTTCAAGTAACTAGTCTATGTGGTTATGGTTAATTATAAGGAGTTTATAAAAGCATGTTCTAAACTGAGGCATTTAAATGACTAATTCCAGGAAGTCATTATTAATTAGAAACCTAAATTCATATTAATAACAAAAAGTAACTTTATAACAGGGAAACGTGTCAGAGGCCACCTCAATCTTCATATTAAAGTGGTGGCAAAGAAAGATATCCTTGATTCCTTTGGAAATCTTAGGTTTTCATAAAATAGAGAAAGTAGTTTTTCCTGTGCTGCTAAAGTAAAATAGCTTTTAATTAACTTAACCATGGTAAAGGTATAAAAGTAAATAATGAAGTACTAAAATAGTTGTTTATTTAATATATTTTACATTGCATTGGAAGTGTTTAGAAAATGTATAAAAATTAAGAGATAGATTTCAATATCATCAGACTCTCATGGGCATTCAAACCAGTCCTTCAGTACACTGCATGGTGCCTCTCCATTTGAGTTATTGGCAAAGTTAGTCACTGACCCCTAAAACAGTAAAAGTACTACATCTCTGGTTATGCTTCTGAAGTGGATGGAGAGTACATTGCAGTTTCAGAATCCTGCAGCAGCTGGTAATGGCTCGATATGGCCAGATGTACAATGGACATTGCCTCTAGACTGCCTCTGTTTCATAGTGCTGAATGGTGCTATGCACCAGGCCGGTGAAACACTGGAGCCTTACTTTCCTAGTCTCTCTCTAAGATCAACAGTGCTACAGCAGGCTGGCTGTGTGAAGGGCTTTCCAAGTGGAGCAATGATTACCAGAGTGATGTGTGTAGAACTTAAACACAATTGGCATTATGACCTGCTCCCATGGAGACATAATATGTATAGTATTGCAAGCCTGGAGCTTACATCTATTAACTGCAGCTCAAAGAGGAACTTGTGGATTAACTAGTATTATGTACTGTACCTATATACCTGATGAATATGATAATATCTCTTCTATTTTAGATCATATGCAGAAGGATATTGAACATGTTAAAAGTCTTGGTAAACTTAATTCATTTTCTAAGTAGTTCATGAACATGCCTATAAGATAAAGGAATGGCTCTCTTAAGTACTGTCTTTATTTTTCTTGCTATATGCTTGTCTTGTTGTTGCACTGTTTTTGTGAGCTCAGGGCAGTGTCTCTCTTCATATCTCTCCTAGCTGTCCTAAGCTTAACCATTGCCATGGCAAAACTGAGATTTGCAATTTATACCAAACCCATCTTGTCTACCACAATCCTTCCATAGAGTTAACCGGCAGCATAAAAAAACTAAAAAAAAAGTTCCCATCAACTTTGGGAGGACACACCCTTTGAAGGCACCTGGCCTTTCTCACTGTTGTGGTTCAGTATGTCATGGCTAGTGCCTTTTTGGGACTGCCTACCACCATCTTCTTTATCCTTTTAATAAAACCATGTATCTTAAATTCTAAGTTTATTTCTTCCAGAATCAATGCCTTATTAGTCATACAGGGATTTCATCCAGACTTGTCTTCCCCCAGCCATGATAGAGTAGTGATAAAGAGGATTTTATACCTTGTCAGTTAGGGCCTTCTTCCCCTAACCAGCAGGAAGTAGTTACAGAAGAATGACCATCATCCTTCAATGCTCCCTTAAAAAGAAGGGTGTAAACCCTCTAAGGGAGGAGTTGAGACAGGCTGGTTTAGGAACAGGGAAGAGAGTCTAAGACCTGGCAGAAAAATATGGCCATGAAACATATGGCCATGGAACCCCTCCTGGAAATCCCCAAGGGAAAGACCACCACCAAGAAGGCTGCTGAAAGAACCCCATGAGAACCCCATTTGGAATGAGATTGGAATGAGATCTCATTCAGTGTCAAGGGAAAGCTCCAGACACCCTCACGGGGCCTCACCATTGGGCCCCCTGGGGAACTGATGGATTGTGTAATCAATCAGAACAGCAAACAGCTGGGACCTCTCCCCAAACATTAATAAGGGGGGAAATAATTAATAGCTTAATAAAGGTAACCCCACAAGCCAAATTGCTTTCTGACTGGAGGAGCCCACACCTACATCTGGGGGTGCGTAATCTGTTATTTTCTTCCATTTCTGTTCTCTTCTCCTATTTTCTCAATAAACTACTGGCCTAACTAAAAAAAAAAAAAAAAAAAAAAATCAATTTCCTTACTCATTTAGTTTTTGTCTTTGACACCTTTCCAATGCACCACACTCCTTTTTAAATAACTTAGTGTGGTGGTTTGGAACAGTTTGTACCCCAGAAAATTATGTCCTTAAAGTTAATCCATTCCTTTGGGTTTGGACCCATTGTAAGTAGGATATTTTGATGAGGCTACTTCAGTTAAGGTGTGACCCACATCATTCAGGATGGGTATTAATCCTCTTACTGGAGTACTTTATAAATGGGATGAATACAGAGAGAAAAAAAGAGAAAGCCATGGAAGCAAGAAGCTGAAAATAATGAAACCCGTAAAAGAAGGTAGAGAACAGCAGGTGTTGCCATGTGCCTTGCCATGTGACAGAGGAGTCCAGGTTAGCCAGCAGCTGGTCTTTGGAAAGAAAGCATCACCTTGATGATGATGCTGTAATTTGGACATTTTTCTCAGCCTCAAAACTGTAAACTAAAATTTCCATTATTAAGCCAACACATTTCATGGTATCTGCTTTCAGCAGCCTAGGAAACTAAAACAGTTGGGTTTCCATAATAAATTTCTGTTTGCCCCCCATATATATGCAAAAAAATAGCTGGTTTAGTCCTACATCTTACAGAGAGTAGATTATACAAGTGCAAAACATACAGGCCTGAACTGGCCTGTGTCAGAGTAATTAAAGGGCTAATCATTTATTTAAAAAAAAACATAAAAATAACTTTATTATATCTGTAAAAATAATATAAAAACTTAATTCTATAATTTAATTATTAACTTAAAGCATGTGGTTTGAATGTTCCCATGTCTGCTAACATTTTGGGAACACCATTTTTTTAGTATCCAAAATTTAAAAACAATAATTTTAAAAACAGCATTTGTTGAATTTTTACCTTGTGTTAAACCCTGGATTTTATGCCTTATATTTGTGACCTAATTTATCCTGCTATAAAGCAGGCCTATAAGGTAAATATTGTTATTCACTTGTTCAAATGAGAAAACTGAAGTTCTGTAAGATTAAAAATCTTGCTTATTTATGTAATCTAAAGTATTTAAAAAAGTGTTAAAAAATATATTGCTCATAATCACACAGCTTAAGCCTTGACCCACAACACTGTAGTAGTAAGTTCCATACATCCTCACTCATTCCAAAGATTTATTGATGGTACTGGGAGTTATTCCTGTTAATTTCTCTAGTTATCTCCTCTCTGCTTTGTCCCAACACATGAAACAGCTGTCTCTACTATATTTTCCAATATACTACTAACCTAATGCTATAGTGTATTTCAGGCTTTAACTGAATATTTGGAGATATTGAAGGGAATATATTTAAGGGAGATGTGGAAAGTAATTATTGAAGGCAACTGGAAACATCTTTAAATAGAATATCAGAAATCAATTTGTAAACTTTTATTAAAATAATGTCCCCGCATAGGAGTCTCATACTGGTAGCCGGGCCACTATCAAATTGCTGAGGCCGACTCTCAAACTCTTCTCTCTTTTACATTGTTTTTCCCAAGTCTAACCCAGCTCTTACCCCTGCTTCTCAGCAGCCCCAAATAGAGAGAAAGAAACCTCTGCCAGATTAAGCCACCAAAAGACAACTGAAAACTTTTGTTACTATGTTACATTGAAAATTGTATTTTATCTTTCTCTGGTATCAATTTTCCCCAAAGTTTCATCCATGAGAATATGAAGGCAACTACTGTCAGTTTCTTCTCTTTTTAAATACCTTACTTTTTCTTTCTTGTCTGACATAGAAAAATATGGCTAGACAAAAATTATTCACTTTGAAGAGAATTGAGTGGCACGAGTTCTTTAAGAGATTTAGGGGAATATAACCACCATCCCTTTTATAATTCCTCAAATAACAATCTACCAAAAATCTATCAATTGTGTCCTCAGCTAGCACAATTAAATTTCCACGGGAATTTTTTTACTGTGTGACTAATGATGTTGTGATTTAAACAAACATATCCCATATTCTTTAACACACCTCCTGATGAGAGGTAGAGTCTAACTTTACTCCCAAGTAATGTAGACTAGCATGATTTTTGAGACTAGATCATAACACTTAATAAAATTTCCATCTGGCTTTCTTCTTTTGGGGCACTTATTCTTGGAATCCAGCTACCATGCTATGAGGAAGCCTAAACTACCTCATGAAGAGACCGCAAGGAGAGCCAATGCCTAGGTGCTCTGGCCAACCATCAGGGTGATGCCCCAGATGATAGGAGCCAACACCAGACATATGTGTGAGGAGGCCTTTGAGGTGACTCCAAGCCCAGTCACCAACTGACTACAAATGCAAGAGAGAGACCCCAAGTTAGAACTGCCTAGTTCAGCCCAGTCAACACCTAGAACCATGAGAGACAATAATAATAAGTGATTGTGTTGTTTTACTCTGCTATTTTGAGGTGGTTTATAATGCAGCAATAGATAACTAGAATAGTTGACCTATTTTAAACTTTACTCCATTTTCTAATGATGGAGGGGTGAAGTGAATGTTCTCAAGGTGATGCTTCTGCCTGAGTGGTTCAGGGTATCCAATATCAAGTGTTCTTCCCAATCTAGAGGGATCCAGAAAAGCAATTTAGCTGCTTAGGGTATCATGGTATCAAAACATAATAGTCACCATTGGCAGTCCATTGTTTTGATTTCACTTTTAAGCATAAATTCTAGGAAGTGGTGACTTCATGGAGGAAGGCATCAAGGTCATCCAGAGAAAACTCTTGTTTGGGCAGTATAAAGTAAGGATGAGAGGTAATCACTTCCACCTTTGGGAATGAACTTGGCCAGGAAGCCAACAATGTTCCTAAGCATTATCTAAGAGAAGAAGGCAGAATCTGTGGTCAGAAAAGAGAACAATATAAATCAATTTAATTCTCATTACTTAGTGTCTTTAATTCTCATAAGGGACTCTGAACTTTAATCATACAGGGTCTTATTGTGGCTCTTGCATTTTGTATCCTTATAACTTTAGGCAAGTTTTTTTAACCTCTCTCTCTCAGTTTCCTTATCTGTAAAATGGGGAAATTAATAGGACCCATCTTTGGTAAGTTGAATTATGTACCTCAGAAAAACATGTTCTTAATCCCATTCCTGTGGGTGTGAACCCATTGTATATAGGATCTTTTGAAGATGTTATGGTTAGTTAAAGTGTGGTCAACTGTGGCAGTTTGAGATTATTTTATGAATCCCAAAAAGAGAAATATTATGTTTATAAACAGATCTATTTCTCTGGGTGTGATACCCTTTGATTGCATTAAATTCATTTGAAGGCCTTTTGATTAGATTACTTGATAATATCACTTAAGGGCTTTTGATTGGACTTTATCAGTGAGGCATGACTCAGGTTGAGTTTCTGTTTCCTTGCTGAATCTGATATAAGCAGAAAAGAGAGAGAGATTCACTCAGACAGACACAGGAAAAGAAAGCTTCCATGTCTGATCCTTTCTTAAGAGAAAGGATCGCTTAAGCATGAAGCTCCAAGAGGCTGGGCCCAAGGAGAAGCTCAAGAGGAGGTGGTGAGCCCACAGGGGAAGGCTGAAACCTCAGCAGAGATGAGTGGTCATCTTGTTTCACCATGTGGCAGCACAGCAGTATCAACATTAGCTGACTTTGGTGAGAAGGCATTTCTTCTGAGGCCTTGATTTGGACATTTCATGACCTTGGAACTGTAAGCTTTTACCCCAAATAAATCCCCATTATAAAAGCCATTCCATTTCTGGTACTTTGTACTGGCAGCCCTTTGGCAAATTAAAACACCAACTGATATCAAGATGGGTGTTAATCCTATTACTGAAGGCCTTATAAAAAGAAGAATCCAGAAGCCAGCACAAGAAAAAAACATGGGAAGGAGCCAGAAACCAGAAGCCAATAGAACATGTACATTGGTACATGACAGAAAAGTCGAGGAAACCAAGAATTGTTGGCCAGCTAGAATGCTATCAACACTGAGGAAGCAAGCCTTCTAGCCTCTGAAACAGTGAGACCATAAATTCTTGTTGTTAAGCAACCTATTTTGCAGCAGTTGAGTTAGCAGCCTGGAAACTAAGATGCCACCAGCAAGTATATAGGTTTCTTAGAAGAATTAAAAAGAATTAATATTTATAAAATGCTTAGAACAGTGTGTGGCAAAGAGTACGTGCTATATAAATGTTTGGTAAATAACCAGCATTGTGATCCCTTGTCTTCCAGGCTTCTGAGGTCACCTTAATGTCCAAATAGTGTTGTGAAGTCCTTAACATTTTGTAACATTTTCATGTTTATTAACATAGTAGTTAAGAGTGTAGACTCTGGAGTCAAGCTGTTAGGGTTGGACTATTCATATCTACCTCATAGAATATTTGTGAGGTTAACATATTATTTAAAAGCACTTAAGCCCAGTCTGTGGTACATAGAAAATATTTGATAAAATATTAGTTATTATTACCAATACATTTTTCACCTCTTCTAAGAAATGAGTTCTTAGCACTAATATGAAGCAAATCTTCAGTATGTTCCTGGTTCACAGAACTGTGCATTTCAGCTCCAGCACTGGCCTGGAACTTGATTCCTTCTGAAGTCAGGAATTCAGAACCACTGAGCATCTCTGGGTTCAAGGTTTCCCCATCCTGATACAGGAAAAAAACAAACAAACAAACAAAAAAACCCTACTCTATTCAATTCTTACATGTTTCACTTAGGCCATTCAGTGACAAAATGTGAGACTGAAAAGGTGTGAGAGAATGAGAATGAAGTAGGTCAGTCCCGGGAACATGTTGCATTTGTTCTCAGCTGGCTTTCTTTTGAGAGATTAATATGGATAAAAGGATTTTGGTAAGATGGTAAGGACTAATACTAACTTTGGAATAAACACACTGGAAATTGCATTAAAAACAAACATTATATTTGTTTTGCAAAACCTGCTTGTTTATTGGAAAAAAATACAAGAAAAGAACAGAAATATGAAACAATAATATCAAAAACCCAACAATTATAATTCCATTTAGAGTTGTCTACTATTAACGTCAGGCATTCCAAAATGATTCTTTTTCTTTGCTCCATTGGCTGTCATTGAATATTATTCTGGATATTCCATAGAAAATTTAAGAAGAGAATTTGCATTGCAAACTATAGAGCAGAACTAATCTTTGACAAAGTTTCTTCCTTAGGCTTATCTACCTTATTTCCCCTCTCTCCTCCCCCACTACCTCTCTAACTCCCCCCATTGTCATTACTAATTCAGTCTGATCTTGGGTTTTCAAATTCCACTCAGTAAAACAAAAGCAGTTAGCTGTCTCCAAAGGGTATAACCCTCTCATCCTAAATGGTTTATGAAGCTATTGATTCAACAAAAATGAACATGTCTTAGGTTGGAGGAAGGAGTTTAAATTACACTGCTAAAAAAGTTTTTTTTCATATTGTTATGCTTTTTTTCCCAAATGAAAGAAGAGAGGATTTTTGTTGTTGTAAAGAAATGTAAAACAAAATTTGAAGTGGGGAGACCATATCAAGTTACACTGAAGCCAATTTTTGCTGCACATACTCCTAAGAGGCATTTTCCCCTTTGAAGGCTAAATAAGCACATTAAGTAAACAGGAGCAAGACATTGAAAAGTATTTCAGGGAATCAAAGTGAGAGTGGTTGATTTTAAAACTGCAATTTATGAGTTTGAATAGTTGATTAAAAGGTGGAAAATGTGGGATCAAAGTGGAAAAGCTCAAAAAGAAAGTTCTATGATAATGTGCTTGGCAAGAGTCACGTTGGAGCAGGTGTCTCACATTCTTGCAAGTGTGAGCTCTTCTTGCTATGGGAAACGGAGGAAGAGCTCTACATAGAGGAAGGGAATTCCTAGTTTGGAGAGGAGTTTCTCAGACATCTGCACAACCTTCCATTCCATGTGTAATAGAGAGGAAATGCAGTGGTATGACAAAGGGAGCCTGTCATGTACCAGGAGGACACATCCTATCATTCCCAGGACAGTACTATCTTTACGTTTCTTATAATCTTTTTTATTATAGGGTGTGGATGTTGTGACAAGTTAATACAATGCAAAATTATGTAATGTAAGCAAGGTAGTCCTTCTGGTAAATGAGAGCAAAACAAATCTTCCATCATCTCATCAGACCATATGGTTTTATGTTCTATTTGGAAAACACAGTCTTCTTACTGCTTCTTTGAGCTAGAAACTGGCCTTAAAGGACACTGTGGTCATTCACTAGTGTCTGCTGTGGGTCTATCTCAGTCTAATAAGTCTCAGGGGCAGAGCTAGTAAGAGCTAACAACACTGCAGCTAGGAATAGACCACAGAATTAGGGGTGGTCAGTGAAAGCAAATCAATACGGATATGTCATATGAACATGGCCTTAAAAATAAGCTCTGTTAATTGACTAAGGTTTCAGGTGTGAATTATATATACAAAATCACAAGTGGACATATATAATGTTATAAGGCATATATAACCATCAGGTTAGTTTAGATGAAGGAGTTAGTGCTTCAGGTGAGAAGAAGAGATCAGTTAATGGAGGAGGACATGAGCTGATTTATTTTTGTGGGAGTTGGGAACTTGTATAAAACTGAAGAAAAAAGGGAACATTGGCAACTACTGTTCCCTCAGGAGGTCAGCAAATTCCATAGCTTAGATGAAATAGAAATAGAAAATGATTAGACTGAGCTATTCAGAACAAATGGATATCTGTAAGCCTAAGACTTTTGAGTTTGTATCCCTTCAATTCGTCAATAATTCACTCTTAATTGACTTTTTAAAATAGACTAAAACAATACTAAGAAAGTAAATATATTTTAAAGACCTTTTAAATTTGATTTCTATACTAATGTTACTCACCATAAAAGAAATATTATGAAAAAATATATGGTATGAGAATGGTTTCCTTCAAAATAATGAAATAAGATTCCTAGGGAAAAAGAGACTTGTATTTGTCTTATTAAAGCAAATTTTCTTAGATAAATTAATCCTGAGCATATGATGAATTTCTTTGCTTGTTAGTGAGAGAGCTAAAAACCAGAATATGGAATGTACCAATCGGAAGTACAGTGACTTCTACCAGGCCTATATGTCCTAGATGAAAAAAATTTACATAAGTAGCTAAGTTTCTGAGAGCAGATATTGTTTTACATTACATAACTATAAATGGTTATAACTATGGGAATTGACAGTTGTGAGCCATGTTCTCAAAGTTCCCAGAAACTAATGGTAAGTAAATTTATCTGTTACTATAATTAGACAGCAAGTGTTGTAGATTGACTGCAAAAATGGCCACAATGATCCCTCTGCCTGTATCCACGCTCCCTTGTAATGTGATTTTGCAGCTCCTCCTATGAAATAGTGGAGTCTGTTTCTCCAGCCCTTGAATTTGATTTACTTCTGCCAATAGAATGTGGCTAAATTGTGTTACATTCCAGGTGAATGACTCAAGAGTTATTGCGTGCCCAATTTCTTGGAACCCCACCATCACCATGTGAAAAAATCCTAGTCTAGTCTGCTGGAAGATAGGAGACATGTGACCCAGTCACCCTTGTTGCCCCAACTATTATCCTGCCAGCCCCCAGCCTCAGAACCACCTAGCTACCTGCAGCTAACTGCAGATGCACATGGACGCCCGTCCAAGACTAGAAGAACCTCCCAGCTGATCCCAGCCTAATCTGTGGACTCCTTTCTTCTTCCCTATCCCTCTCCCTTCTTCCTTCCATCCTTCCCTCCTTCCCTTCCTTCCTCCATTCTTCCTTCCTTCCTTTTTGTGTAGATTTGATTTCCTATTTTCCCTGTATTTTCTCATTTTTATCTCTTTGTAGCTTATATAGATACCATGTACTCCTCAATCTTACTGAATCAAGAATTAAGTATTTATTTTTCGTAAATATATTTCGGTGAGAGATCTATGTTCTGACACTTCATAGAAGCTTTTTATTTTAAACTTTAGTATATTTTTATAGATCTTTTGAAGTTTATAGATCTTTGACTTGACTTTAGAGGCAGATCTGTGTTTCCAAATCACCTGTCCCTTTATCCTGTTTATTTTTTTGGTGGCATTTTTCATTTATCAACTTTATATTCTATAGTTTCTGTTTATTTGTTGTCTATTTATGCAGTCAGAATGTATATACCATGAAGGCAGGGGCTTTTGGTTTTTACTGTTTTCTTCACTACTATATCCTTGGTACATAAAAGAGGCAGGCATATAATAGGCCCTCAAAAAGTATTTCTTTGAGTGTGTGTTTGGATAAATGAATAGAATATTTACATTGTATCAATTGAAGAATATACCATAATTTATTTAATCAGTCCTCTATTAGTGGATATTTGAGTTTTCTTATGTTTTTTTCAGGGTTATTTAGGTAACGCATCAATAAACACCCTTGATTCCTCTAGAGGAGATTGTGGTTGACTTCTTAGTATCCATTCCCCTTTCTCATGATAACAACCATTATTTTTATTCAGCTAGTCAAGCATATACCAAATAGACCATGTTCACTGCAGAATGAAAACACCTCCTCCTCTAACCGTTATGCCATGTAACTCAAGTTTAAGTTAATCAGCATAATCCCATTCAATCACTGGTCTAGGGATGTGCAAGTGAGCAAATGAGCCAAGAAGACATGTGACTAAGTCTGCTGGGGACTTCATAGACCTTTTGGAACAATTTTCTTTTTCTTTCTCCTTAAATATGGACAAGGGAAAATATAGCTCTGGGAGCCATTTTGTGATCACAAGGATTTATCCTTAGGATAAAACTGCCAGTACTGAATGCAGAGATCAGAGGCAGAAATAAATTGGGTCCTTGATGACATTTTTAAATTGCTGAATCAAAACATCCTCAATGTTCTTTCTACTTTTATTCTTCCATTGTGTGTTTTTTAAAGACTGTATGAGTGGGAAGTGGATGTGGCTCAGTGGATAGAGCCCCCGTTTACCATATGGGACGCCCGGGTTCGAGTCCCGAGGCCTCCTTGCGAGGGCACGCCGGCCTGCGGCCTGAGTGGTGCGGTGGGCTGATGCAGCAACCTCACAGCAGGAAGCGGGTGTGGCACAATGGATAGAGCACCTATTTACCATATGAGAGGCCCCGGGTTTGCTTCCCGGCGCGCTTCCCGGCGCCTCCTTGTGAGGGCAGGCCGGCTCGTGCGGTGCCGTGGGCTGATGTGGCAAGACCTCATGGCAAGGGGGAGATAAGCAGACACAGAGAAGACACGCAGCGAATGGACACAGCAGCACAAGCAACAAGGGGGGGATAAATAAATAAAAATAAATAAATCTTTAAAGACTGTATGAGTTAGATATTCTTTTCTTTGTAACTGAATGCCTCCTAAATGGAATATTCTCATTTATATATTCTTTTCATACTCACATGCATATTTTAATAGGATAAGTGTCTAAAATAATGTTGCTGAATCAAAAAGCATACTGAATTTACATATTAATAGAAATTCACAAATTGTGGAGAATTAGTCTCTAAATAAAATAAGAGCTAGAAAAAGATTAGAAGGGGTACTGTAAGGGAGCTATTGGACAGCATCAAGAACAAACGATTTCTTAGCCCAGTTCTTACTTTTCTTTGGGCCTACACTGATCTCTCGTCTTTTATATATCCTAGTTTCTTGTAACATCTCTGAACCTTCCCTTTACCTGAAGTGGTACAGAGAATAGGTGTGTGTGGTGGTGGTGATGGGGTGGGCCAATAAAACACTTTAGAGGGAAGAGAGATATTTAGACCCATTTGGTTCTGTGGAAAGGTCTGAGATGTTTAATCTGGCAGATTTTAGCCTACTTATTTTAATAACAAGGGCTATATGTAAAGTTAATTTAGCCCATACACAAATATAAAAGCAATTCAACAAGCGCAAAGAAAATAAAAAAGGTCAGTTGTCACCAAATATTTAAGAGTCTTGAAGGCAAAGCTCAGGAATTCTGGCTCAATCCTAGCATCTATGATAAGATGGCATTAAGGGCTCAGAGCTGCTCCCTACAAATGTGCCATCCACTGGTAATGGGTGCACGTATCTTTCTATATTCTATTCAACCGAGATACCCTTCTTTTGTCTTGTCACTGAGACCTAAAGCATTTTCTTCCTTCCAACGTTTTCCACCTACTCCAATATTTCCATGCTAAGACCTCATGTGTCTTTTCCAAGCCAGATATGCCCACTGTTCCAGGGAAAAGAACATCTACAGTTTCAATTGGGCAAAACAGAAATCATGTGTTGGGACTGCTACTCCAAAGCCTCCTCTTAATGATCTATGGAAAATGAGGAGCAGGGCAGGGAGGGGATTATTTTGCACTTTCTAGATGGGGCTGAAGAGAACGAAAAAATACCATCTCTGTTGCCAAGAATTATGTGACTTCAGGATAAAAAATCTATTTTCTGCAAATGTACCTGTACTTGTACTTTATTGTTTCCTTGTAGTTTAAATTACTGCATAATTTGGGGTCGGTTTTGGGAAATCTGTGATGGGAGTGGGGCAGAGATTGTCTCCAGAGGTCATGCCTATTATAACAATAATATCTCAGTTGGAAAACAAGAAAGATCTTGGAGAACTGGAAGATATAGGTAGGTGAAGTCTTGGGAAATGCAGTAAAACCTGTGGTTTTTAAGTTTCTTCTCCTGGGAGGTTCCTTTATCTCTGGTGGATTGGAGTGAAAAGGAAGAGAGAGTACTGTTACAGTACTCTCATTGTACAGTTCATTGGGAATAAAAACAGTGTGGGTTTCATCTCAACTTTTCTGCGAACAATTAATTTTACATTTCTGCATTTTTCATCATTTGTTAAGAAATGTGATGGTAACAGTTATCTCCAACCTTATTCATCTTTATATCCTCAATATCCCACACGGAGTCTGGCATATAGTTGGTGGTCAGTAAATTTATATTGATTTGGTTGAATGACCAACAAACAACCTTTCAAATTCTCTTTTTATGAAATGTTTTAAGTCAAAAATTACTTAGAAATATTTTAACTCAAAATATTACTTAGCCGCCATTTTCAAGAGAAAGTAGGTAAGTATCAAGCAAAGTTTGTTCTTGGACAGATGTGGTACATGATAAAATGTTTTATTTACATACTGTTCACAGGCATAGGAAGTACATAAGGTGGACTATTGAGGGGATAAAGGTGGGCCTGGGGAGGCTGTTTAGTTGGCAGCGATGGTCTTCTGAATCCAGTCCACATAGTTGCAGACCTTAGTGTAGACACCAGGTCTGCCTTGCAGAGCACAGCCGTAGCCCCAGGAAACAATGCCCTGAAGTGCTCCATTGCAGACCACAGGGCCACCAGAGTCACCCTGAGCAAGAGGGAAGAGACAGTCAGAATTTTAACCTATGCCTAGATGGGAGAATGGCTCAAGAATGTCTTTCCATTTTCCTGGGACCATCTTCCTTGGCTGCTGATCTCTTATGTGGCACCTTCTCGTTTCCTGAGCAACTAACCCCCAATCTCCATAAGATATCACTCTTCCTCCTCCCTCCATCTAGCTCCTCCTTTTTCCTTTGCTGTAGGCCTGTAGGGCCAAGAGGAGGAGAGGACTGAGGAGTTTTAATGTCATTGCTATCACTGCTCCTTCCATAAGTTTTCCCTTTTATAATATCTCTCCTCCGAAGGGCACATAGTTGTAGTTTGCACACCATCTTCTGCATATTTTTAGCCTTGACCCTAACCATTAATATTGCAAAATGGAAATTTATCATTTATCCCAAAGCTATCCCTCACCCCTCATAATCAGTCCCAGAGACAGGTTTTAATCCTTCATTGTTTCAGAAAAGGAAAAATATGGTATAAACAAGTGAGTCTGAGCTGGACACAGTGAAGAAACTAACCTGGCAAGAGTCCTTTCCACCTTCCAGGAAGCCCAGACAGATCATGTTGTTAGTGATCTCTCCTGGGTAAGAATTGCGACAAACACTGTCAGAGAGAATGGGAGCTTTAAGGCACTGCAGGAGCTCAGGGCTGTTGTCTGTTGGGTGCAAGAGTGAAAATGGAAAGAGATTACCCATGGGATTCCTGGAAATTTCTTTCCCAATAGCTCTCCCCTTCTTCCTGATACCCCTATGCTTTCTCTCAGATTGCCAGTGACTTCTAGTTTGAGACAACAAATTTTTCTCTCGAAGGTTTTCCAAATAGTTTTAATCTGCAAGTTCTTCTCTGACACTAGCATTAATGACCACAGATCTCTAGTCTAGAGACTTTATTTCTTAAGAAACCCTATACTTCATGCAGAACTAAATCCCTTAGCCTCTGTTCTGTTTATTTCTTCAGTATCTACTTCTATCCATATCCCTAATCACACTTCAGTTCTATATCTTGGCATCTTTATCAGAATTCGTTTTTCTGCATCTTCTGTTTGGTCCCAGGAAAAAGGATCTTCCTCATTTCAGTTTGTAAATTCTCAATGTATGTTAATGTTCAGTCCATGTAGTCTCTCTCTATATATATACATATCCTCCATATATCCCAAAACTGTCTTCTGGAAGCTTTGCCTTGAGTGACAGAATAGACTAAGTGACCCTCCATGTGCCTTTCACCTCTAAGATGCTCAGACTTGGTACCTCTTTTCCAGGTAACACTTACAGTTCTCAGTTCTGCCCCAACCAGAGATGAGGCACTGGGTGCCAGCAGCTGCACAGGATTTGGGCAAAGAGACTGAGGCCACTCGAGAGTTGAGGGTGGCAGGAGTCTTCAGTTTAATCAACATGATGTCATTATCGATGGTGGCTGCATTGTAGTTGGGGTGACGGATGACCTTGGAAGAGTCAATGAACTGCTCGTTACCCTCAGTGACTTCAATATTGTGTTCTCCTAGGCGAACCTGGATTCGGCTGCATGAAAGAATTGAAATTAAGCCTCTAACTGAGTTTCCTCACACTCCCCTCCCCCCAATCCCTGCTTCATGTCATGAGTACAAGCATTCACTTACACAAGTAATTGTGTGCACTCAAGATAGTCCTATCAGATGCAGTGCAGGTTAGAGTAATCCCTAGATAATTGTCTCACTAGTACAGACTCACTGCCCACCATCTTGTTAAAATCGTAAAGTATAGGAATGGGAAACAATGACCCCAATAAAACAGTGGGAGAGAAAATGGGAATTGGTGATGATTGATCAACACCTGTCATTTCTCCTCTGGTTGGGATTACTGATTACTGTAGGCTGACAAGGTAGGAGTCAGAGATATGATAAAATATTAAGGAACGGGTCATGCTTATTTCTAATGTTGTACTGGACATTTCATGTATTTTATTACCTCCATATGCCATTTTTCTCCTGGTTGAGCAATAATCATTAGGACTATTTATTGACTCAAGTTCTTAAGCTGTTTCTAGGAATACTTCATCACCTACCATTTTCTACCTCCACATACCCCCAAGTCTTTAGTCCCATCATTTGGGATGATATCAGGGAAATTCTGAGGGTACCTCTTTATGGGGAAGTCACCCACCACATCTTACAATGCCTGGAGGAATAATGAGGCTCTTAGAATTTAAATGCTTCACCCCTCAAGCACAACTCTGTAGCTTGCCTGGATGATGCTTTGGCAGGGCTAGGGAATGAGTTGATCTTAGAGCACAGGGATGTGAATATTGGTTACTTACGACTTATAGCAGTGAGCTGCAGACACCACCCACTGGTTACTGATGAGGGAGCCACCACAGAAGTGGTAGCCAGAGTTCAGGGACACCTGGTAGGGGGCGGAATGTGCCTGACAGGTGTAGCCCCCAACGATCTTGTCATCATCATCAATGGGGGCAGCGACTGACAGGAAGAAAGATGGGATGTATCTGTTAAAACCCATCCATCTTGGAATTTCTACTCCACTATTAAATTTTTCAGATTAATCAGAAAAAAGAAGACAATGTTGTCTTGTTTGACATAATCAGGTGGTTTTAAGGTATTTTTTTTCTAAAACCTCATCATTCTATCCGTTAGCATGAGCCATTTCGATATAAGGACCTAATTTTCACTTTATGCTTTAAATTTGATAAATTTGCTGCTCTTTACGTATATGCCAGCCACACACACACACACACACACACACACACACACACATACACACACAGCAAACATTCCTGGATCAGAGATTCTATACAATAAATGCCCTGAACACCACTCCATAAGTGCATTAAGATTGCTTTTTTTTCATAGAATCTGAGTCTTTAGCCATGAAAATAGATGTTCAATAAACGTTGCAGTAAACATGATGGTGTTTCCTTTTGGTGGTTGGTTGGGGGTTGATATATGATAGGTAGCCCCATAAGGTAATGGAAGCCACCTGAGAATATTCTAGCCTGGAAAGAGATGGGAGTTTTGGACTTTTGTTCCTCAAATTTCTCTTCTTGGTTGTAACCTAAAATTCTCACAAATTCATTTCACAGAACATTAACAGATGTTCCTCTCCAAACTTTCCTCTTATTGTAATCATCCTTCCAACATTTATCAATT
The DNA here is from genome assembly GCA_029593785.1 of Cabassous unicinctus. Classification (NCBI taxonomy): domain Eukaryota; kingdom Metazoa; phylum Chordata; class Mammalia; order Cingulata; family Chlamyphoridae; genus Cabassous; species Cabassous unicinctus. Next base: position 27,672 of record JAQZBX010004641.1, on the reverse strand, counting down.
TATTCAGCATTGTGAAATATGGCCTACAAATTAATCAAGATTTCTTTCAACTCCAAAAGTCTGCGATTATATTATAAGAACCCTATTGTTCAAGTACTTAAAAGTAATTTTAAGAAAGAAGTTTCCAGGTGTCTAGACAGATGTATTAAGACCATACCTTTCCAATTTGGGAGAACGTGGTGCAACTCCTGGTAGCATAAAATTTAGTAGTATAAAATAGAAATAGTCATTTACCTATTTCTTTTCATGATTGAAAAACATGTTATTTTACACTAGAAAGAAGAGTTAATTGGCAAAGATGTTATAAAACACAAGTCTATAGCTTTTGTCCATGAGAAATAAAATATCTTTGTTTTTTAAGATCCCTTGGTTCTAAATGACTAGTCCTTTACTAGAGAAGAGATTCTGACTCTGACAATAGTGAAAAGCATGGTATTATTAGCTCCAAATCCTTAGAAAGGTTAAGACAAACATTTCCTTAACACGGAGTATACTTTCTTTTCCCTCCTTTTTCATAGATTTCATTTGTCCTTTAAAGTTCAGAGCAAGTTCTGCCTCTCTATGCTTATTACCCTGCTAACTCTGGCTCACCAAGTTCTTCCAGATCTACATTTCCATCTCAACAAATGAGATTTAATTATCTATAAACATATGTATTATACACTGGCATTTCAACAATTTAAGTTTCTTGAGTGCAGACTATATAATAGTCCTCATTGTCTTCCAAACTACAAAGCACACACTTAAACACGTGATAGACACCTACTGATTCACTCATTAAAAAAGACTCACAAGCTGCTCCCAGGAAAGCAAGGAAGATGAAGGCCTTCATGGTTGCTCAGTGGTTCTGGACTGGGAAATAGGATGAAGGGCTTTTTATACCTCCAGATTTGTCAGCTCATGGCCACAGGTGCAAAAAAATTTATTTCACTGGCAACTCACAAATCCAAATTTAGAATTCAAATCAGTGCTAGGTAGAAGATAATTCAACATCAAATTTAATCATCAACCTTTATCTGCTTTTCCAGAAGGTTATGGGAATGGAATTCATTACCTCACCTGGTAAGAACTGTTCTCTATCGAGGAAAGTAAGTTGGAGTAAGGCCAAAGGACAAAGCTACAGGTGTCCTGAATCCCAGAAAAAACAGTTAAGTACTTGCTTGTCCTGTGAACTTTCCTCCTAAACCCCATTTGAACCCTGCACCCTTGGTGTTTAATTCACTGGCTCTTTTACAACTAACTAAATATACCTTGTTTTGTGGTAACTCTGGTCTTTGATATCCATGTGAGCTTTTCATTATTGATAAGGGCAACTTGTTCCCCTGAGAAAAGAAAAAAAATGTTCTGGCTTGAAACTATAAGAGATTAAAAGAGGGGCATGAAAGAATGATAAAAACTTACATTTTTATAGAGCTTACTGTAAGTCAGGGCTGTTCTAAGTTCTTTGCCTATATTAACTTAAATAATGCCATAACAACACTATGCAACACCCACTATTGTCCCCATTTTACAGATGAGAAAACTGAGGTATCAGAATGTGTAGGGAACTTGACCACAGCCACACAGCTAACACATGGTAGGGTCAGAATTCCAACCCAGGCAATCTGGCTTCAGAGTGCACTACTACCTAGGTCAGCTCACCAAAAGACAAGCATAATACAGAATTCTTGGGCAATGATAATACAACTGAAATTTATAGAGTGTTTACTATGTGTCAGGCATTGTGCCATGTGGTTCATATGCATCAAATTATTCAATCTTCACAAATAATTCTTTAAGTGGTATGCTATCATTTTCACCATTTTAGAGATGGAGAGGATAAGGCTGAGACAAGTCAAATGTTTTGCTCCAAGTTTCATAGCTATTAAGTGGACAATCCCAGGTCTAAACTTAAGCAGGTCAAATATGACATCATATTTGAGTCTATGCCCTCAAATATGATATCATAATATACAATCAAAGAAAACAATCTGAACTCTACCAAACTAAGGGCTGACTCCAAGAAGCATATGGAATTCTGGAACATCCAAGGAATATGTCTCTGAAGAAGAAATTTTCACAATTAATGGAACCCAGCAGAAGTATCCAGAATGAGTGAACCTCTAGCTAGATATGTCTGTACAGATTCTACATCTACACAATAAATATGAAATGACCTACAAGAAAGTTATTTCTATTTTAGCAAATTATCATTCCTGAAGTAGTTTCTGATACCTTTACATCTGAAATTTTTCTATTATCAAGATGAGTTATTCTAAGGCAGAGCTTCTCAAGCTTAGCATATTGACATCTTGGGCTGGATAATTCTTTGTTGTGAGGAGCTGTTCTGTGCATTGTAGGATATTTATCAGCATTACTGGTCTCTATCTACTAGATGTAAGTAGCACCCTCCCTCCTAATCATTACAACTAAAAATATATCAGACATTGCCAAATATCTCCTCAGGGGGAAATCATCCCCAATTGAGAACTACTTCTCTAAGGGTAAAAATGGGCAATTTACATTATCATCATAAACTAAAACAGGAAGCTGCCATTCATTAATCCTTAAGAATTTGGAAATATTAAAGAGTCAGGCAAGGCACAGGGCCCAGAAAGAGAGATAAGTTGTCTTCTCATCCTGGTCAATTATCTTCCATTGCCAACATTTCTACCTATGAGGTGTTTGGAGTTGTAAGATTGTACATTACTTATGGATCTTTCCCAGAACCTCATCAGAGATCTTGGCCCTTAATGATAAAGATAGCATCTTACAGCAAATCTTCTTATCACAAAAATTGGTTCATGCACTGCTGCATACTTGAGAGCTCTTCTGGTGTGCACTAGACTTCATCACATGGACCCCTTCTTACAGAAGGGAAGAAGAGTGACGGTTGCCAGACCAGAAGGGTTGTCTAGGACCAGTTGCAATTTCCCAAATAAACACCTTAAGACAAGAAATACTGACCTATCTAGCTGTAGTGTGATGATTCTTCAGTTATCTAAAGCAGTAGTGGCGATATGGAGAAAATACCAAGAGATGGTTTCCAGATTTTACTATTCCCACACAATTCTTATACTTTTTGTATAACCACATACCACCTGTGATGTAGTAACACTAATTTTTAAATATGCTTTTTTCCCCTCAGTCTCTTTGTAAGCAATAATATTCATGTTTTATTACTTTTTACCTAACACATATTAAAATGAACAAAGCCATTTAAGTAAAAATATTCATCCATGTACCATCTAAAATAATGTAGAAGACATTACATACAACCGTTTAGGAAATATGGTATGAGGTAATGGATGGGCAAAATGAGGGTGGGAAAAATCCAAAAACTGCTGATGGGGTGACTGTGGTGCTTGGGGGTGGAAGGAATATGGAACAGAGTAGATCTGGATACTAAGTGAAAGTGGTGAGGAGAATATTCCCTGCCAGGTGAATATGGGATCAGAGTGAGGTGTCTCTGTATGTACGTGTATATGTTTGTCATTGATGCAAAACAGATAAACAAATATGAAGATACATTTGCATTCTTCTGTTGGGGCTTGAACTTTTGAGATACCTTCCACTTCTGAGATACCATGTATTTTTCTGTGAAGTTTCACACTGGAGAACTGGGCTGGAAGTTTCAGACTCTCAATAAAATATTCTTGTTTGCACATCATATGTCTAAAACTTCTATTTTCAATATCAATGAATTCTCATTTGTAATCAACAGCTGGGATCTCCTTTATTAGAGCTGCTTCCTCCTATAATAAGAGTCACTAGCTATGGAGACTGGGTTTCCTTTTGCCGAGCAGAATGGGTTGGCACCTATACATCTTTTTCTAACTTCAAACATAAAGTTGCTCAGGGGCATGTGTCTCTGTATTTAATTAATCTGTATTTGTCACCTCTCTTTCCCATGCACATGGCTTATTAGCCTTGGTAGACTATTTAATCTTGTGAATAAATTAGAAGCTGATTGGGCTCCAGGAAATATATTGACATTTGTATTGGCAGGAGCAAGAAGCACCAGCCTTTAAAGACAATTTCATGTTCTTTTCCTCCATGGACTCTGTTTTTCTTTTTCCTTAATTTCTCCAGCCACTTTCCTGGCTACTAGAGTCACTAGTCACTGGGGCCATGCTAGCTCTTTACCACTCCAGTATATAGGAGCAATTTTTAAATAAACTCTTACCTTGAAAAAAATGTAACTAAGAAATTTACTAAGAAACAGAAATAAACAGTCATGGCAACCAAAGTAATAAAGGAAAGAGATACTAAGTGCATGCTTTTGAAATGATGTGAATGCTAACTGGAAGGACTACACTAAGCTGAATTTCTAAACTTTTCCACAAATAGAAAATCAGTGTTAGCAAGTAGAATTCTTTTTCATGGGAAAATTAACCCTGGAATATGACCTAAATTTCCTTGAGAAACCTGCTGAAGTATGACATTCATTTGTGGAAATTTCTACATTATCTGATTCTCTCCATAAAATTGTTTTCAGGAGGCAGCAACCTTTTTCCATAATGGATCAGATAGTAAATATTTTAGACTCTCCAGGCCATACTGCCTCTGTTGCAACTATCTGCCATTGTAGCATGAAAGCAGCCACAGACAATAGGTAAATGAATGAGTATGGTTGTGTTTCAATAAAACTTTATTTACAAAAGCAGACTGTAGGCCAGATTTGACTCTAAATCATATTTTGTTGACCTCCTGCTCTAGAGGCTGGGAAGAAACCATTTAAATGCCTTATATTGAGATTTAAAATTGAATGGTGCTTGTTACAAATTATATCTTTGTACACTGCATGTCCAAAACCACCAATTTATCATTCTTTTTAGTTCTTTCATGTTTTAACACCTGTATGAAGCAAGAAGTGGAGTTAGATAACAAACAATACAATAGTATTGGCTTTTATAAATACCCATATGGTTACCTTTACTGGAGCTCTCTATTTCTTTATGTTGCTTTGATCCATTGTCTAGTGTCTTTTCCTTTCAGTATACATATACACACTTCTATTAGCATTGCTTGTAGTGCAGGTCTAGTAGTGACAAATTCCCTCAGTTTTTGTTTATCTAGGAATGTTTTAATCTGTCTCTCACTTTTGAAAAAAAGTCTTGCTGGATATAAAATTTTTGGTTGACAATTGTTTTCTTTCATGAATATTTCATCCCACTAACTTCTTGCTTCCATGGTTTTTGATGAGAAATCAGCACTTAATCTTATTGAGATTTCCTTACATACAACTCATTGTTTTTCTCTTGCAGCTTTCAGAACTTTCTTTCTGTCCTTGGCATTGGACAATGTGATTCCTATGTGTCTGGCATGGTTTTCTTTGAAGTTATCCTGTTTGAGGTTCATTGGGATTCTTGAATATGAATATTCATGTCTTTCATTAAATTTAGGAAGTTTTCTGCCATTATTTCTTTGAATATTCCTTCTGCACCTTTGTCTCTTTCTTTTCCTTTTGGGACTCCCATAATGTGTATATTGATATGCTTGATTGTGTCCCACAGGTCTTTTAGGCTCTGTTCATTCTTATTATTCTTTTATCTTTCTGCTCCTCAGCTTGAATCATTTAAGTTGTTTTATCTTCTAGTCCACTGATTCTTTCTTCTGCTTTTGAAACCATCTAAGGAATTTTTCATTTCGATTATTGTGTTTTTCAACTTGAGTATTTCTCTGTAGAGAGCCCCATATCATTCATTCATTGACTTCCTCATCTTCTGAGTTCTTTCTCTATGTTTTCCTTTGTCTCTCCAAACTATAAAACTCCTAGAAGAAAATGTGGGGAAGCATCTTCAGGACCTTTTGCTAGGCAATGGTTTCTTAGACTTTACACCCAAAGTACAAGCAACAAAAGAAAAAATAGATAAATGCAACCTCATCAAAATTGAAAACATTTTTGCATCAAAGGACTTTATCATGAATGTAAAACAACAACCTATTCAATGGGAGAAAATATTTGGAAACTACACATCCAATAAGGGTTTAATATCCAGAATATATAATGAAATTCTATGACCCAACAATAAAAAGATAAACAATGCATTTTAAAAATTGGCAAAATACTTGAAGAGACATTTCTCCAAAGGAGATATCCAAATGATGAGAAAAAACACATAAAAAGATGCTCAACATCATAAGCTATTAGGGAAAAGGCAAATCAAACCCACAATGAGATACAAATTCACACCTACTAGAATGGCTACTATTAAAAAATGGAAAATTACAAGTGTTGGAAAAGAGGTAGAGAAATTGTTGGTGGGAATGTAAAATGGTGCATACCCGATAAAAGAAAAATTAATTTTTATCACAGAAGCTGATAGGTGTTTATGACTGAAACCCACAGCTGCCAGAACAACATGTTTGAAGGCCACCATGAAATAATTTGGGAATCTGTCATCTTTGAATATGATGGAATGGTGAGACACTTAAAGAAAGAAAACCTCCTATTGGATTGGAAGGAAATAGGATGAGGAAGATAAATAGAGATAGAGATGGAGGCAGAAGTGAAGCTGAAGGTCAGACAGAAGTGACATAAATGGAGAATGAGAAGAAACATATAAGGAAGAACTTATAATACATGCCACATATTAATTTTTTGATAAAGACAATTTTCTGTCAAATATATTTAAGCCTCTTAGCACAATGTTGAGCAAATAACAGGAACTCAGGAAAATTTGTGGTTTTTTTGTTGTCTCCAAACTCTATCATCCCAACCCTCCTTGTTATACTTGCTTTGATTTTACAGAATACATTTCCTAAATCAAAATAAATTGAGGTCCAAAGGAAACTATTACCTAATTCAAAAATGACTTTTTACTATAATTTTGGAAACTGTAGTTTGAAGAGTAAAAAAAGAAAATTTATAGGCATTTTGAATTCCACTCTGGGAAAAACATATAGAACCTGTGAGACATAAGGAGGTAGTGAACCATTCATAAATGCTGAGTCCAGAGCTCCAGAGTCACTGTCACTTCCTACCCCACTCCTGTTGAGTGTCAGTCATCAGATTAGAAGTAATTAGTAGAGAATACAGGTTCACTAAGAGCACGTTATGTCAAGCTAACCTCATGTTCTTTTGGGTGAGTTTATGAGATCAGGAATTAGGAGAAAACCTGGAAACTAGCATCCCTTGTTTTCAGTCAAGTACTTGGCAATGTTTCTGTGATTTCTTTGCATGACATCAAAGTGCCCAAACTTATGGTTTGTAGCAGTGAGGACCCACTGGCTGCTGATGACAGCCCCCATACACAGGTAGGATCCTACATATAGGGACACCTGGTAAGGGAGAGCATTCTTGGCACAAGTACAACCCCCAATATTGTTGTCATCACCATTCACAGGGAAAGCCCCCTAGGAGATGAGAAAGAGGAGGAAGAAAACAGCTGAAGATGATACCTCATCCCCAAACTTCTGGTTAGGAGGTAGATATAGAAATATCTGCACAACACTTCAGGTGGGAACACTGGGAATGTTCTGCTAGCCTAGACCTTTGTTTTTCCCTTTTCTAAAGTGAAAATCACTTTTAAATCCTCTTCTTTTAAATATAATATGCATTCATGTAGGAAAATGTAAGCAGACGTACAGTGCAGTATAAATTTAACGATAGAGAAGATAAAAGTCACCCCAAATTCTACTCACTGAAAAAAAAAAAACACTGCAAATTTGTAGTGGGTATTTTTACAGATATCTTTGTACATGACTCCACATATACACACACCTACACACATATACAGGATATGTTTCTCATAAATGAAGCTATACTTTACATGCTGTTCTCCAAAACTTTTGAAACAATTAATTTATCTGCTCCTATAAAGCATTTTAAAAGACAGAGCAAATTTCATGGACATCATCCATACCTTCAGGGATCTCCCAATAGAAAAATACATATATGAGCACTTGTGAAGAGAGAAGAAATCAGTCCTATAGCTATAAACTGACTTAGTAAAATAATAACAGCTCCACAATAAACAATTGAAACCAACATAGATGATTATATTAGAAAATCAGTATAGAGAATGAGAGGTATTATCAAGCTTTAAATTTTTCAGATATTGCATATTGGAATACTAAAGATCACATAATGTCTAAAGCCAATAGGAGTTGGAGCCAGGTTTGGAACCCAGATTTTCTGACTATGTGCATTCCTTTAATACCCCACTATCTCTTGTCTTAATAGCTGAGGTCATTTTGTATGTGAACACAACCATTTTTATGGGAAGCATTAACTAAAAGGACATACTAGAGCTTTCACATTTTATAATAGCAAATGTTTGTGCAATATCTATTGGGAGTGTGAAGGGACCAAAAAATTCTCACGTGGTAAGAGAAAGACCAAGAAAATTTGTTTCTTACTCCCATCTCTTCCGATTAGATCAAAAAAGATTTCTGAAGTGGTATAATTTTAGTAACTGTAGAAGGAAAGAAGGAAGGAAGGAAGGAAGGGAGGGAGAGAGGGAGGGAGGAAAGAAGGAAGGAAGGAAGGAAGGAAGGAAGGAAGGAAGGAAGGAATTCTTGCCTACCCCAGTAGGAAATGGAGGACAAAAGCTTAGTAAGAGAGGAGGTTTTAAAGGTTTGCTAAAACTTGGATGTGGTCTGGGAGTTGAAAATAAATTTTTATAAAAAGAAATACCACTGGGTGATATGTCCTGGGTAGATAGGGGGGTTCACTCTTGATTTTCTAGAGGAGCTAACAGACCAGTGAAGGATGTGATGAGGGTAGGATACCTGACCAGCCCCAGATGGAGGCTGCCATGGGTGCTGGGAAGATCTCCTCTGATTCTAGCCAGGGGAGAGACATTTAGGAATTCTAAAGGCCTCAACCGAATGTGGTCTCTTCAAGATAACTCAAATATCATGTAGTAATTGTTTTTCAATTGCTTCATGTTAACATCAGCTCTGTCTCACCATTTAAATATTCACACATACCAAAAATAAAGATACATGTCTTATAATTTAAAAATTTTGCTGCTTTATTTCCCCCATCCACACCATGCCTATAGTAATCAAAGTATTTCTATCAATTCCCAGTCAATAAAATAATGATGTTTGGTGATCAGAACATAGCTTGGGACTAGTCCTTGAGGTACCTGAGGTTTCAGTGGAGGATTTCAAATGCTGAGAAGAAAGCTTCTGTTGAGTTTCTGAGGCCTAGGGTCCTAGAAAGATGAATCGTCCATGATTGGACTGTTTCTTCACCTAAGCATGCTGGAAGGTGCCTCCCAGCTCCCACTTTCAAGGGAGGAAATGGTGAGAAGCATGTTATGGGCTATCAGGAACAGCTGTTGTTTCTGGCAAGGGAAGTGCATCTATAGGTGCTATGCAAAGACTGGTAGGTGAGGGGGTTGTACTAGGAAAGAGAAAAAGGAAAGTGATTAAGATACAGCCTGTGGCCTTGAGAATATCAAATCCAGTAGGATAGGCAAGTACACACATAATGTTAATATGGGAAAGTAGGAAAGGAAAATCCAGAGCTTTTAGGACCAAGAAATTGACACTGGTTCCAGGAGAACAAGGTGAAAAAGATAAGAGAAATACAAATGCTTCAGAAAAGCCCAGTCAAATCAAATAAAAGTTCATTGACTGCAACCATCACCCTGTACACTGGGAAGATGTGTCTAGAGCATATGGGAGACAGAAGAGGCCAATTCCTGATGTAACCACCAACAGCAGTTAAAAATAAATAAGCTGTGTTGTTATTGCACATGCTAGGACTATTGTCTAGAATAATTCCCTAGTTATTTCCTTCCATTGCTATTATAGTTTTTATTTATATTAGGTGACAACCATGCTGGAGCATACTTCCCTTACTTGTTATTTCCTTCCATTGCTATTATCATTGTCTGTATTAGCTGAATAATTTTGTGCTGTAACCAGATGCTTCCTGTACCCCTCCTTTAGTCAGATAATGTCTAGCCCACTTAGTTCAAAAGCTAAATAGGCCAACTTGAATCCTTAACTTGAAGGTGTATTTGACCAATCATAACAGGCCAACTTAAATCCTTAATTTGAATGCATGTGTGACCAACCACAGTAAGCCAACTTATAGATTTTGTCATTATCGCCACCTCCCTTTGTCCAAATCTTATAAAACCCCAAGCATTTTCAACTCAGGGAAACAGATTTGAGCATTGCCTCTTGTCTCCTTACTTGGCCTCTTTGTAATACAGTGCTTCCTGTCTTTGAAACCCTGTTGCTTCAGACTTGGCTTTATGTGCATTGGGTAGGAAGCCCACTTGTTCAGCAGCACTAGGAAACACACCACTGTCGCCACCACCAGCTTTTAAGTGCCTCAGATTATGCATTTAGCACAATATGAAATGAAATAATTTTGTTGTAAGACAACTAAGCTGGTTTATTTTTTTGTTTCTTTATAAGAAAACAATTGTCCCTAGGATCAACTTTATGAATTTAGGCAATTTGTTGAGGAATGACTTTGTCTTTCTCAGAAGATAGCTATTCATCTTGACCATTGGCCTCCAGATTTCTCACTAGCAGCCTTCTTTTTCTTCTAATTTTGTAAGTTGGTTACCTTGATCATTGTTTTCTCTAGTCTTTTCTAGATAATGTGTCAGTGATAAGGGCTATAAATTCCTCTGTTATTACTACCTTTGCAGAATATCAAATTTTAATATTAGAATTTTCATTAATATTTGGTGCTGTGTTTATAAAATTTTCATTGTGCATTTCTTCCACCATGAGTCACTTATAAATATATTAATTTTCAAGTATAGAGTGTTTTTAAATTTATCGTTTTACTATTGACTTCTAATTTAAAAAACATATAGTCATAAAATATGATCCATAATATTACAACTTGTTGGAACATGTCAAAGCCTGCTTGGTGGCTTGGTATATACTCAATTTTGGTAAATATATCCAGTATGCGTAACAAGTATGTATATTGTGTAATTTTTGGATAGAGGCTTTACATAATTTGATAAATCAGCTTTGTTAATTATGTTGTTCAGATTCTTTTTTTGTTGTTGTTATTTTTTTGTTTGTTTTACAAACCCTTGTGTCGAGGGCTGACTTTCAATAGATCGCAGCGAGGGAGCTGCTCTGCTACGTAGGAAACCCCGACCCAGAAGAAGGTCGTCTACGAGTGGTTTAGCGCCAGGTTCCCCACGAACGTGCAGTGTGTGTGACGGGCGAGAGGGCGGCCCCCTTTCCGGCCGCGCCCCGTCAGATTCTTTATATCTAACTTTTTTGGTTGGCTCGGTGTTTTAAGAGTTGAGAAATATATTAAATTTTTTTATATGATGGTGATTTTTTCAATTTCATTTTATTTTTTCAAATTCTAGTTTTCTTTGTAGGCTATTTTATTAGGTGCATGCAGGTTTTTATTTTAATGTTTTCCTGATGAAAAGGCAGTGACTTCTTTATGCTTAATAATGCTTTTTAAAAAAACAAACAAACAAACAAAAACTTAGTCTGATTTCTTGGTCTACTTATGCTCCTTTTCTGGTTTGAAAGAAATAAACTTTTTATCTATTCTTGTAATGGTTAACTCTCAAACTATTATGTATATTATGTATATATATTAACTATTATGCTGAAACTTTAACATTTTAACTCCTTGCCTAACATTACCTTTGACCACTAATCCCAATTACTTCCATCCTAGTTTATATGTTGCTGCCATTCAGTAATTTTGTTCTGTCCTTTAGAAAACACCCCACACACTTGATGATGATGATTATAATGATAATTATGATGAAAGTGATGGTCACAGAGGTGATTTTTGCCAACAATATTTGTTTAGGTTTATCTACAAGTTTATACATTTCTTTATTCATCTTTCCTTCTTATATCACAGACTTTCATTCTGGGTTAAATTTCTTTCTGAAAGTCAAACCTAGTGGTTTTAACAATATAACTGCTAACTTATCCCTATGCAAGGGAGAGGGAAGGCAGCAACAATAGACTTATATACAAGAGGATTGATCAAATATGTAAATATATTAAGAATAATAGGAGCTAAGTATTGGATATGAGTTACAAATATGAAAAGAGAGAACTTTAGGATGACCCTTATAATACTGGATTGGACCTGACTATATTGATATAAACTCATGTTTTCTCAAAATATTAGATAGATAGATAGATGATATAGAATTAGAGAATTAGGGATAGATATAAGTATGTGTATATTTATTATGAATATACTTACCTATATTTCCTAGCTCTGCCTACTGAGATGGTCTGGGAGAAGCATCTCCTCAAAAGCCCAGACCTAATACTCAGATCTTGTTTTCCAAATACTACTGCTCACTACTGCTCATGAGAGAAATAGTTGATTCCAGAACTGGAGCAAGGAAAGTACAAGATGAGCCTGGAATATCTTTTTGTGTCACAAAGTAAGGAAATGCTCAAAGAATGACAGGGCATATTAGAGAAGACACAAGAGACAACTTAAAGGGTTTTCCACTTATCAAATATTGGACAATTTGAAAATAAATAATGATATAAAAGACTTAGAATACTTTATATAAAATATGAATCCAAGAGTCCATACTGGTATAGAAATATATGTGAATAAATAAAAAATATAAAGTAGAATGGGATATTCACAGTCTTTATAGTATCTCTCTATAAATACTTATTAATTACAAAGCAAAAGAGTAACTTTACAGTAGAGAAATCTTGCAGACATCCACTTAATCAAATGATTAAGGTCCCTACCACCAGTAATATGACAAATCAAAATTGCATGCTAGGAAGGAATGAAAAAAGCAGAAAATCACTTGTGTAGTATTCCTGTCCAAGATGCAAGGTGAAATCTAGTCATGAATTTGGGGGACAATCTAACTGTTTTGTACTCTTAAAAAATGTTAAGGTTGTGAAAATAGAGGAAAGCCTATGGAAGGAGACTAAGGTGCCACAACAAATAATTCTGAACTGGATCCTTTGTTATAAAGGCTACTATTGGGACAACTGTTGAAACTTGAATAAGGCCTGAAGATTAAATGGTAGCTATGTCTAAATGTTAATTTCTTGGTGTTTATTGTGTTTTCATAGAAGGCCCTTGTTTGTAGGAACTACACACTAAGTGTTGGGGCGCCATGATTTGGCATCATGTCAGAAACTTACTATGAAATAGTTCAAGAAAAAAGGTCATTTTTACTGTACTTGAATTTTTCTGTAACTTTGAAATGTTCTCAAAATTTTTTTTTAAAAATTAAATAACAACAAGAGACATTCAAAAATGCTTGTGGATGGAAAGTGGGCTAGCTAGAAAGCATTGCAAGGAAAGATGTCTGCAGGTGAATTGACTAAGGGTTCCACCAGAGGTTATGTTAACACATCCGTGAGATTTCACAGGAACCCACAAATCAGTAGGGGCGGGGTTAGAGGTGGAAGAAAGGGGAGGGGGGTGAAGGAGTGAGGAAGAGGGCTTGAGAAGGTGAGGGGAAAAGAGCTCAGTATTGTTTCCTGCCTGAGTCTGCTGTTTGGGAGGAGTGAAATGCACCCTTGCAGTGAGGGAGACTCCTGCTGCTCCTGGGCCCAGTTTCAACCACGTGCCCCGGGGCTCAGTAAAGAATGTGGAGGGCCCAGGGAGTTATAGTGACCCAGTCAGGGGAGAAGGAAAGTGTGGCTTTGTTGCTGGGTTCTGGAAATAGAGGCATTGCCTGCCAGTAAATGATATCCTGATCTCCTAGCGGGTCCATCTGATTTCTTCTCCAAACACACCAGGATCTATTTACTTACATACAATAACCTGGGAGAACAGCCATAACTTTGAGGTCTCAGAGCAGATCAGGTACCAGCCTCTGTTTGACTCACTTATTCTGATGGAGTCAGTTTTCAGGGCACTGCTTTGTACTGGTTGCATTTCCAATAAGGGCTGCAGAGCTTCTCCTCTTTTCAGAGTTACTCAATCTTGTAAGTCAGATCTTAGGTAAATATCCTCTTTTTAAACAGGCTTTGCATAATTACTCAGTTTTCAATTGGAAAGCTAAAGGCAAAGCTCTCTGGAGGAGAGTAGAATACTGAGTAGCAGTACCCATTTCCTCAATGCACTTACGGAGAGTTGAAGAGTTCTCTCCAAAGTTCAGTGAAACAAACATAAGCATAAGTTTATGTGGATTATTTTGTAATAGAATTAATATAAGAACAGAAAATAATATAACAAATTTCAGGAGGTGGTGGAGGGGAGTCAATGCAAGCAAGCCTTAACCCTGCCCCCAAATCCTGGGGCATTCATTATTCTTATCACCCAAACAACGTGTTCTGGGTACCAACATGTTACCTCCTCTCCCACTGCTTGAACTCTCAATGTCACCTTCCCACAAAAGGTTCTTAGTTTCAAACAATGAAAACCAACTTTGGTTGATTTAAGTTTAAAAAAATAACTTACTGAGACACACACACACACACACACACACACACACACAACACTAGAAGGCTAAAGGATCAGGCTCTTAAGACAAGCAGGAACAGCAAATCCCATCTGCCACTGCTTTACCCTGGAGACCTCATTGGCTATACCCCTGCGGCCAGCACTGAACCCCTGGTGCTGTCCAGACACCTTGAATAGATGCTATTCCAGGACTCTGGGTATCGCTGCTGCTATTGCTATATACAAAGAAATCTCTGCTAATTTTCAATGAAGCACGGCATGTGTGGATCTCAATGGCAGGGTACAGCTCAAGCACTTGTGACCTAGCCACAGGAGGTGGTGATGGGAAAGCTAGGGTCTGGCCTTTTCAGTTCCTACAGTGGGAGGGGGCTCTGCCACCCACAAAGACTCAAACTGCAGGGAAATTGTCCGTCCTGGAGAGATGGGGCCATACCCATTTTGTGGTTACTTCACCCATGGCTCCTTTTTCTTCCCCTCCTTTCTAGTTATCATCTTGTGGGGGAGGAGACACACAGTAAACTTTGCTCTACTCAGGAGACAGCATGTCTCTTGGTGATTTCTCCTTCTCCCCTTTGTTATTCTCTGAAAGGAAGGAAGGTTTAGAAAGGGTTTTAGAAGGGAAACTATTCCTCTATTCCTGTATCTCCTTTGGACAATGCTTGATAGACACTGAAAAATTATTATTCTACAACTACCCTTTAAAGTGAAATTTAGTACCAAAAGTTCACCGCATGCCAGGAAAATATATTTTTATCCATTATATCCTAGCCTTGTATCTTGAGACTATATCCTTAGTGTCTCTAGAGGCACCATGGAAATACACTACTGTCAACAATACCACATTAGAAACACAATTTAAAAAATTGTTACACTCAGACATTATATGAGGTCCCTTACTATTTTCCATTTCATCTATTTTATTCATTCATTGATTCAACCATCAGGTATTGTGATAGGGACTGGGGACACTGGAAAGCTCTGGTACATCCACCTAGTTAGATCTTGATTGGCTCATACTGTTTTAGAGCTGGAAAGTGGGTTAGAGAAAATTTATTTCAGGCCCTCTACCCATGGGGTTTCATGGATGAGGAAAGGAGAAGGTAAGCAGATAAAATGATTTAGCTACCTAAAAACCAAGTACGTTTTTAACCTTCCTAAAACACATCCATCAAAACTCTCCAAACTAGGTGCTCTCTGTAAAAGTGTCTTATTGTTCCTATTAGTCCAGAAGCATTTTGAGAATGAGAACATTGCCTGATTCATGAATGCTTGTTGAACATAAAATAGCCTGTAAGCTCCCTATTCTGTTTTTCTCTCTTCTCTCTCCATAGTCAGTCCTTGAACAGTGCTTGCCATATAGTCTATGCTCAACAAATACTTGAAAAACAGGTTTGTTTTTCGAGATATCCTAAGCAAGATATCCTAAGCAAGAGTATATTTGTGGTGGTGGTGGTCGAAGGAGTTTCACCAGTAGGTGACAGTTATACTTTCTAAACCTTTCTTCGATGCTTCAGAAGCCTCTTTGCCCTATATACTTCCCTGCCTTACACTTCCAAGCGTAATCCCTTAGTACATCTCTGTGCTTCTACTGCTGTCCTGCTGTAGAAAGACTGGAGTCAAGAGGGCAGAGATCTGGTTAATGTGCCACGTTAACCTCTAGGGGGAGCTGTGACTCTATGGACCCTCCTGCAGCTGGCGGATGTGGAGAAAGAAAAGGGAAGGGAGAGGAAAGGGACCAGAAAAGGAGAAAATGCTCTGACATCAGGTTTTGCTCTTTGCTCTAGTCGGGAAATGGTGTGTGGACTATTCAAGGACACTAAACTTCCCCAACCTCAACAGCATCATGTCCACAGTCCCTTTGGCTCAAAGGGACTTTGAGTTATTTTCTTGCAGCTTCCTTCGTAGAGGTCTGCTCCATATTCAGGCCCAGCTCCCCAAGTAAGTTAGATGCTCCCTGGGATTACAGACTGCAGTTTATTCCTCTTGTAGCTTCCTCAGCGCCCACTGAAGGGTGCTTTCTACCTAATTAGCAATAAATTCTTTTGTCTTAAGTGATACGCAGCTGGTTCCACGGAAACACTCCAATGAGCTGGGCAAGGCAGCTTCTCTCGGTTAAATCAGACTGAGGTTGCAGAGGCTTGACTGGGATTGCCCTGTGTCCATGAGAGACAGAAGGGGAGGATATCTGCCCAAAGGAATGGAATCTGGGGAGGGTGGCGAGGAGGGAAAGAGGAGGTAGAAAGTACAAAGAGGAAGGAAGGACCCCAGTTACTCCTGTGTATGTTTGCGGTGGGGGAGGCAGGCAGTCTGAGAAACCTGAGGCAGCTGGGAGTGGGTGGGTTCCTGCAAATCTGTCTCTCCACATTCAGCCTTGCCACACCCGTCCAAACCCATATCTTGGGGTGCTGCTGCAGGGTATGAAAGGGAAAGAGGAAATGTGAGCTGTAGGAACTACCAGGGCAGTGACTTTGCAAGCAAACCCACCTCTCAGGGTCAGGGAAACACTGAGCCCCATTTCTCACACCCAGATACGTGGACCACCTTTTGGTCCTATATTTTCTGACCTGCCATGGGCTCCAGGCTTCTCTGCTGTGTGGCCCTTTGTCTCCTGGGATCAGGTAAGTCCTGGGAGCAGGTGGAGCATTGCTGTCCTTGGGCTTCTAGCATTTTCCCTGGAACAACCTCATATGTTGCTCTTCTGATCATAGTCTAAATTCAGGTTCTTGCTCCCATAGACCCCGGGGACACTGGAATTACCCAGGTACCAAAATACCTGGTCATTGGAAGGGAATATAAGAAGTCTTTGAAATGTGAACAACATCTGGGACATAATGCTATGTCCTGGTATAAACAGAACTCTAAGAAGCCACCAGAGCTCATGTTTGCCTACAACTATAAGGAACTCATTGAAAATGGGACTGTTCCTAGTCGCTTCTCACCAGAATGCCCAGAAAGCTCTAAATTGTACCTTCACGTGGACCGCCTGGAGCCAGAGGACTCTGCCACATACCTCTGTGCCAGCAGCAAAGACACAGCCCTGCAGAGTCGCATCCTCCCTGCGCACAAACCTCCTGAGTCCATCCAGGAAGTTGGGGTTGCGGGGAGGGGGGGGAGGGGGTCACGTGTTTACCTGAGCCTCGAAGCTCATTCAACATTTCCTGTAGGACCTCAGACAGAAATTTCAGACCATAATACTGCCTGTCAATCAACCCCATACAGAAATGCTAACTTTCATGCATAGCCACTAACAGCATGTGGATTGGCTTTGGCTTGAACATGACTGTACCTGCAGTTAAATGTAGGACAGAAGATTTCAAGTTTAAGTTGCTTCAAGTGTCTTCCTTTCTGTTTGTGCCCTGGGAAATCTTTCTGGAAACACGTAACACTGTCCAAACCAGTCCTACCAATCCTTCTTTCAATATGCCCCTTATTGTGGCATCTCATTCCATCCAAGTCAGACCTGGATCTCAGCCCTGATCTCCTCTCCAAATCTGCTGAGGTCTTTTTCAAAACATCCCATGCTGTCATCAAGTGGCTCTTAAGACAGGCAGGAACAGCAAATCCCATCTGCCACTGCTTTACCCTGGAGGCCTCATTGGCCAGGTTATGTCATTTGGGTGAAACAAGTTCCTCACTCTTGTTCAGATTATTGTTTTCTAGATTGTTCTCCCTGCCTCATAATCAAAATTTTTGCTCCTCATGGGATTCTTTTTTCCTGTCAAGTTCTAACACATTCAGGCTTGATTGCTTTTTATTTTTGTCTCTTCCTTGTGCTTTAAATTTTCAAGACCTGCATTATCAACCAAGAATCTGAGGTCTCTGAACAGTTGAGCACAACAGGCAATAAGAGAAAACTTCCTGACAGTTCTAAGCAGGACTTCGTATCAGGGTCCATCTTTCCTGAACCTCTTATTTTCCTGCATTGCTCCTATGGTCCTCAGACTCCACAGGCTAAACAGAGCAGAGTATACCAAGGTGTCATGTGTCTACATGGCACAAATGCTTCCTCCTGTCTCCTGTGGAGGGCGCTCCAGGAACTGTGTGTGTTGCCACTGCCAGACAACAACCCATGAGTCCATGGGAGTTCAGAAACCCCCTCCTTTGTTTTTGAGGACCAGAGTCATAAGCAAGGAAAGACCTCTTTCCTGACGTGATTGCTCCAAGAATTTCAGGCTCCTGTGCTGGCTCATTTTTTTATCTTCTGGGAGCAGGTGAAACTATGGGACTCACAGAAAATTCTCATCTTGGTCTTACCTAAGTCAGTTCTAAACCATCTATAACTGGCTTCTTTCTCTACCCACAGGACACAGAACCTGAAATCAGCCAGACCCCCAGCAACCAGGTCCAAGAGGTGAGAAAGGAAGTGGTTTTGACATGTGACCCTATTTCTGGTCACTCATACCTACATTGGTACTGACAGATCCTGGGAAAGAGAATGGAGTTTCTGATTTCCTTTCATAATAACAATGCTTCTGAGAAGTCTGAAATGCTCAAGGATCACTTCTCAGCTGAATGGCCTGATGGGTCATATTCCACTCTGAAGATCCATCCCACAGAGCTGGGGGATGCAGCTGTATATCTCTGTGCCAGCAGCAAAGACACAGCCCTGCAGAGACACCTCCAGCCTGTGCACAAACCCTTATCATCCTAACTTTCCCCAGCTACCAGTTACCCTTTCTGGCCAAGAAAAGGAAGTCGGGTTGGGTTTGCCACTGCAGCTTTCCCAAAATAGACAAATATCTGAAATTAAAGTACCAAGGTAGGATATCTTATGCAGGAATGGCCAGGAATCCTGGGATTTGCAGGGTCTTTACTAACCCCACAGTGCATGAAATTGTGCTTCAAGGATGGGAGAAGTGTTGCCCAAGCAGTTACGTGCCCAAGCATGTCTTCTCTTTATCTACTTTTTGCTATTAATTTGTTGGATTTTTGCTGTTTTAATGGCTTAGAAAAAGTCATTTTAACTCATAAGATGGAGAGGTGATTTCTGAGGAGGGACTCAGGTACTTACGTGAGGATCCTTGGTGGAAAATCTTCAGATAGGCAAGGAGTTTAGCACAGGGCCAAATATCATGAGTCATGTTCAGCATAGGGCAAGGCCAGAAGCACCTGGCAATCCTGTCAGCCTAGTGTAAGGCTGGGGGAAATGATAAGCCTATGTGAGAATTAGCTAAGAGAATTAGCTATGAGAAGAGTAATCCTAGAGTCCAGTATGAAGAACCCTGCAAGGTTGACAGAAGTCTAGACCAGCAAGAGAATCACCAGAATAAAGCCTGGAAGGGTAGAGTCAAAATTCAGAAGCAAAAGTCAAGTGGCATCTAGAAGCAGAAGCAGCAATGAATGTATCACTCTCAGCTTGACATGTGGCAGGCAGACTAACTTCCTGGATCTTGAATAAGATCCCAGTGTTCTTGAAGGGTTGGAGCAGGGAAGCTGGGGAGAATGCTTTAAAAAGAAAAGAATGAGTTTCTGTATATGGCAGGATGAGCTCAACCAAGGAATTGGGGTGAGGTGAAAATGTGAGAAAAGCATAACAGTTATAAATAATGAATTCATTTATTCACTTACTTTTGTGCCAACACTACCATTTATAGGTTTAAGGAATGACTGATTTACTGACGTGGATTCCCACACAATTTAACCTCAGACCAAGGGATCCCACTTGGGAAATGAAATGATGGTTTTATGATCATGGGAACCACTTTTATTTTTTCATGTACTGCATTGCTCAGAACCATCTGGCTTTATAGAATGAAGAAATGATGTAGTAAAGACTCAGCTAAGGTGCAAGCTCAGAGCTAACACTTGTGTGCCTGGGGCAATAATTCCTAGGATATATGCATTGAACCAATGGCTGAAATATTATCCTGTGAATCCAATACAAGAGTCCACAAGGTAAGGAGTAGTAGTGGGATTGACACTTTTCTTATCATCACTCCTAGTAATTCAGTGACAATTTTGTACATCCTGTCCCTGTATTCCTAAGGTCTGCTGGATAAGAGGTCCTGGTCCCTGAGGGGGATGGGGATGCTTCCACCATAGAAGATAATAAGGATTCCAGTGAACCTGAACCATACATGGCTATGCCTGGTCTTTGGTGCTCTTTTTTGGGGAAAACTAGCATATAAGGATGGAGTTATTTGATCTTGATTATCACAGGTTCTAAAGTTGCTACTACACAATGGATGCAGGGAGAGGTATATCTGGATTCCATGGAACTATTTCAAGCATCTCTTAGTGCTTCAATTGCTGGTGATAATGATAATTTGACAATTGCAGTAATCATGACTTGACAAGTAAAAAGCATCTAGGAGCTCAAAACCTCAGGGATGAAGATCTGGGTCACCCTGTCAAAGATGCAACTTAGACCACTGAAGTGCAGAACAAGAGTGAAAAAAATCTAGAATTGGAGGGAGGAGATGATGGATGTCAGTTATGGCCTTGGGTACTAGTGACAGCAGCTGGCATGTAGCAGGTGGTCCTAAACTTCTATATCTGTAAGGATTGCAACTGGCCACCACCTTGAAGACCTGATTATTTGGGCTTATTGGAAGCAATGGGTTGTATCAGATTGCTTTTATGTACCATTTGATAGTATCTAGGTCCCACCCTTGATTCCAGCCATAACTATGATGAACAATTCCATGAAAACACTGACCCACTCCATGCTGATTGCACTTCTTAAGTGTGGGCCTTGTGTCTAGCTTCCTTCCTAAAGTATTCTGTTGCCTTGGCATGAGACACATGGGTGGCCTGCCTGGCACTTATGCATACTGAACCCAGAAGTGGGAAAGGGTTAATGCTCTATAAAGCAATCCTCACCCAATGAGGAATGAGACCTCATGGATAATGTCTTTCGAATTTTGTCTCAGGCTCCTTAGAAGGTCCTAGATTGAGGACCAGCTACCAATGTACAACAATGGCCCAGATGATATATTTTATTCTGTATTTTCCATTATTTTTGTTTCTCTTCATGATTCAATCTAGGTATTTTCATCTGACTCATCTTCCAGTTTACTTATTCTTTTCAGTTGTATCTCTTCTGCTTTTAAACCCATATATTGAATTCTTAATTTCAGGTATTTATTGTATTGTAATCTTAGAATTTCCATTTAAATCTTTACTCTAGTTTCCAGTGCTCTGCTAAAATTCTCCATTTCATCATCTACTTTATTGAGCATATTAATAAAACTTACTTAAAAGTCAGTGTTTTAAAATTCTATGTTATGGTCACCCACAGAAGCAGAGGTACTCCCTCCCACTCAAGGTTTAGTTAAGAGGTCAAGACAGAAGACACCACACAGACACCAAGAGTATATGAAAGGTTTATTAGTTACATAACTGAGGTCTCTGGAGGGAGCAGGGAAGGCCTTCCATGCAGATCCTAAATAGTTTGGGAGAGCAAGGAAAATAGACTGGCCTATGTTTTAACTGGTTGGAGGGAGAAGCCAGGGTGAGAGTTGCTGTACACAGCCATAGATTTTTGTGGTTTGGATCTCCAGCCAGAGCCACAGGAGGTAGCACCCAAGCTTTCTTATCAGCTTTTTCAGATACGGGTTACAAGGAGAAGAGGGAAGAGTGAGACCTAAATGCTGAAAGCCATCAAACTTTAAAAAATGGAGTCAGACTCCCCATTTCCTTGTAACATTCTGAATCTCTTTTGGGTCCATTTCTTTTGCCTGTTTTCTGTTCTTGGTCATGCAAACTTTCTTCCTTCACACACCTGGAAATTTATGTTTGAATACTGGATATTGTAAATGAAAACTCATAGAACTCCGGGTGAAATTAAATTTCTCCAGAGTGGATTTATTTTTGCTTCTGCTAAGAAATTGTGGTTGGGACGGGTTAGGCTATGCACCTTCTCTCCTAACCTGTAGCCATATAGGTTCCAAAGGAAGTGGCTGGAGTATTTTTTAACAGTTACATGATATTCACCCATTTCAAGTGACAATTCATTAATTTTTAATAGATTTACAGAGTCATATAACTATTACCTGATTCAATTCTAACACATTTCTATCGTTTCCAAAAGTGCTCTTATGTCAAATTTCAGTCAATCCCTGCTCCTACCTCCAGCTCAAGGCCTGGGGTCCTTACCAGGAGCCCCTCCTATTATTTGTCACTGAGCACAAATGTTCCCCAGACTAATAAGGCTGATGGAAGCTCCTCTAAGCTTCTCGCCCTTTCAGTCTCCTCTTTCTGCTCAGCTTCTTAGCTCCTGATTTCAAACTAGCAAATGACTCAAAGAAGACGCGTTTTGTCAGATTTACCTATCATTAATTCCTTTCTCTTTGAGATGTTGACCCCTGAAGTCCTCATTGCCTTGGCAGCTCTCAATGTTCTCAAATAAATATCTTTTACGTTTTATTAAACTTTAAGCTTTTCTAGTTGTGTCTGGTGGGAGTGCTGTTCAGCAGCAATCCAGTCTATTAACACTGGAAATCAGCTTTTATATTTTTGAAAGTTAGGGTGCACTTGAGTGTGTTTGCATTTTGGGTGGTAGCAGTCTGAAGAGAGGGAAGATTGGAGTTTCTAGCCATTTTATGGCAGTAAACCAAAAGGCCATCATGTCATGTTAATTTTAGTCATTTAAACTCTTTTCTCCCAATCTTTTGCTTTATTGATCTCTGTGTCTTCTCCCCTACCTCCCTACCTGAGAGAATAGACATTCTCCAGATTCTTACAAAATACAGAACTCGTGAGTTGCAGTTATTTAAAATCTTTGTTGTACCAGTGTTTATCGACAAGAGGTTCTATTGGCATTTGGTGTGGGACATTTCTATTTAGAATAGAATTACCCTGTGCATTGCATGGCGTTTAGAAACTCTCAAATAATTGTGATAACCAAAACACACATACTCATTTACAAATATTCCTGAAATATATAGCATATATGATCTATGGTTGAGAAAGCCTAAAACACTTCATTGTTTTCCAAATCTGTGTCTATTTCCTCCAAAATTTTTAATAACAAAGAAGCAGCTATTCAATGGTCATATATAATTCTCTGTCCCTGGGCTTATTATTTCTGGGTTTCATAATCTCCTGGTGGCACTTCTAAGCCAGATGGTTTCCTCCCTGGATCATACCTTAGACCCTCATGCTTTTCAAACCTCCTGGCCTCAGGGGGAGTATGCGTCCTCATTAGACTTGTGTCTGCTTTGGGACTAAGGCTCCTCCTTCTCTCCTCTGAAAGTTATTTCTGAGGCTGTGGGTGCATCCAGAGAAAATGATGTCACTACTGGAAGAGCCTTTCTGGAAGCCCTTTCTTCCTGATGACCTGCAGCCTGAGTTTGGAGAGCTCCATATCTGCTTGCCCATGAGATAGGCAAAGGGTTCCTCTGCTGTGTGCCTACTGAGAATTCAGTCTGCGACAGGAGGGAGCAGGGGGTAATTAGAAACCTCTCATTCTATGTCCCTGTTTCTAAGACCTTCACCACCCCACTGCCCCTGCACTGAGAATATGGTTTGCAGAGGCTAGGAGACAGTGCTGTCACATGAGGGGTTAAACACAGACAATCTACTTTGTGTTTATCTGCAGTTGTTTTTCTTACAGTAAAGTGCCTGAGCTCCAGTGTTTTGGCAAAGGGTGCGGTTTAAGAAGGACCTTGTGCATCTGCCTGGGATTTGACAGAAGAGAGGTTTTAAGTGGGGAGGGTGGGAGGCCAGAGGCAGGTGCAGGGAAAGGAACCATTCCTGAGAGGAGCATGAGAGAGGCTCTGGGGAAAGACCTCTGCTCTGCATCAACTCAGTCCAGTTCAGTGGGACCCTGCTATGATGTTAGCTTCCAGGGGTCCAGCAGCGGGGAGAAAGAGGGAACCTGGCATGCTGGAGTTCCTTGAGGATCTGGCAGAGATGGTAATAACTGAGAGAAATCTACTTATCAGGCCAAAAGAGACCCAGAACCCTCTTTCCCTCACTTTAGAACAGGGAGTTAAGCTAGAAAAGGTTTTAATCTAGTCTGTCTGTTGGGTGGTCCTCTGTGTCCTTGGAGCAGGAGAGTTCTGAGCAATGATAGAAATTGCTCTTCTGGGTTTGACAAATGGTTCTATCCAAATAGCAGGAATAAAATTCCTTCTGGACTCTATCTGCAACTTCTATCTCCCTCTACAATATCCCATGGAAGTCAGAATTGTCCCGATACCAAAATACCTGAGGATACCTAGACACCTCGCAATAGAAAGGAAGGCAGCTTTGACATCCATCCAGGACACAGATCTTAAATATGACGTTTCATTTTGTTTTCACTCAAGTCTCCATATTCACCTTTTCAAAATATATAACATTTGGAATTTTTCTTGCTGCTTGGATGTCCAATAATGCAACATGATTACATTTTATGTAGGTTCTAGTTTTGGGTAGCAGGAGGAAGCTTCAGAATATCTATTCTACCACTTTGCCAGAAATGATAGTCTAACCAAAGATATTTAACAGGAAAACTGTTAGCATTCTATGAAAATTAATTTTGCAGTTCATCTTAGACTGGAACACAGGAACTTCCTGAAGATAGCCAGCTTGTTTGTGTATACTTGAATCTAAATTTCTTAACTTTCTGTGCTATGATACACTGTGAAAATCTGTTGAAATTTATAAACATCAGAAAATGCAAGAATCTACCCATGAAGTTCAATATTAAATAATCTAAGTGACAAACCTTAACTGGAGACTTTGGAATTCAGGGCCCCTGGACCTTTCCCACTCTCACTCCCTTAAAACATCTACAGCTTTTACCAAATAAGAAAAATAGAGTGATGTATAACCATTTTATAAAATCTAAAAGATAAGTACCTATACATCATGGTATTGATGCTCATATTCCTTTCAAATGATTATAGATTAAATATTTAACATCCATATAACAATAGAAATGACGAATATAAGTATCTTAAATGAATAGATGATATCTTAATAGTTAAATAGGAAAGAAGCCTGAATAGATGATTTATAAGGGTGAAGAACAAATGGCATGTAACAGGTTGTCCAATCTAGTTTTGATCTGGTTTTCTATTTGGAAAACTGGCAGCCATCGGCATACCTGTAGGTATATCATTGCATTGTTAATATGCATGTTGACTTATATATTATTGGCAGAAAGAAAGGGGAAGTTTTTGATTGATTTGGGCAGCAGAAATTTTCCTTCCATCTAATTCTGCTGGAGAATGCCACAGTTTTCCCCTTGGGTTTTTAGGGAGCTAGTGGAAGAAGACGGCTCTGCCAGGTGGAGTTGTGTTCTTCAGAAGTCACAAAAAGCAAAGATAATGCTGGAGGTTTTGTTTCTAGAATGGGAGAAAGATTTTGGTTTTTAAAAAATGCCCACACTTATGCCTGTTCTCTCTAAGACCCAAACCTTGGGGCATTACCCAAATATAAGAAAGAGTTTAAGTATTAGAAAGCCATAAATAAGATAAATTTTCACAAGACTGGTCCTGACCTTGTTCAGCCTACTTCCCATTTGTTCTAGTTCTTCTCTAGCCTTCTGCCTCGTTTCCGCTGGTCCTGTGACTCTTCACCTTTCTGAAGATTGCTATCCCCATACTTAAACTATTTCAGTATTCCTCCCTCAGTTATTTACTTACTGGTCTGAAGCCTGGCTCTGCCCAGAGATCTGTCCTTCTTGTAGAGACTTCTCCTTCTCCATTTAATCTGGCTGTATCAAAAAAGGACCTGCAAAGAATTACTTTATTCCTGTCTATCCTTTGAGCAATTCTTGATAGACAAAAAATTCTTCTCCAGCTCCCCTGTAACAATATAAAACAGAAACCAGAACTAATATGTCCTCATGTGAAGCAAGTTTCTATATATCAGTTTCATTCTATCATCTCTTTGGACATTGGCCTCCTGATTTATGCAATAGCTTTTGCACAAAACAAGAAATAATTAATGTGAAATCTACACTTTAAGAATGGTCACTTCTTTACATGGTTACACTCACTATTTTATGTAATGTTCTGTCAGTTTCAATTTCTTTATGCTTATCTTTCTTTATGCTTATCTGTATCCCTGTCTCCTTCCTTCCTTCCCTCCATCTCTCCCTCCGTCCCTCCCTCCCTTCTGTCTTGTATTTTTAAAAGCTTCATGTGTAAGTTGTGCAGTGCAATTAAGTATGTACTGAGGACTCTGGTGTATAAAGCCCAATGTCCCAGTAAAATGTTAGGGGTTCACCTGGTGAGATTTACACAATTTTAAAAGTGCAACTTATTAATTTCAAACCATTGTTTTATAGATGAGGAAATGGGAAGACATAAAAAGGACAAATGCTCTGTATTTTAACTCTGTAAATACTGATTATTTTCTTTACCTCCATAAACATATATTTTATATTCCTAGTCTAAAGGTAATCTGAATAATTTCATTTTGCTTCTGGCAGAACATAAGCATTACAAGAGAGAATATTATCTTACTCCACTTTGCCCTAAGCAGTTGCTCAATGACTGCAAACAAAGCATGCTTCTAGTTTCAGGAGGGCAGTGGTCCTTTCTGTGTGGTTCCCTGCTGTTTCCAGAATACTACTTCTGTGGCTGGCACATAGGTGTTCAATAAAAAACAAATGAGTCACCTGGGGCTGCCTTGGTAGGAGTTTCACCCATAGTTGGCAGTTAGTGCTACCAAACATTATTTGGTGTGTCAGATGCCTCCCTGGCAGTCCTAGTTCCCTGGTTTTCCTCTTGGCCATTGCTTACCTGAGTTCTCTCACTCTGGCCTAGGTCTGGGGCAGAGACCAGAGATTAGAGCAGAGTGCCTTGTTGACCACTAGGAGGAACTGTGGGGCTTTCAAAACACTTGTGGGAAGGGTGGAAAGAAGGTCCTGGAGGAGTGGAAAGAACCTGGGAAAGAATAAAGGGGACTGTTGTTCTCACCCATGGGCGATTCTGCCACTTACCCCCAGGAGACATGTGGTTGTTTAAACTGGGGCTGCAGGGAGGGCTACTCCTGCCATCTAGTGGGTAGAAGCCAGGGATGTTGCCCCCAGAAAAAGAATTATCCAGTACAACATGTCAATCTTGCAGCGGGTGGGAAAGGCTGGGCCAGGCATGGAGTTTACATTTGACACCAAAAGGGAAGGTGACCTGGAGAAACCTCAAGGCCAGCACAGTTGGTTCCACTTAGATCTTCCCTAATCTCCATAGCACTGATTATAATCACTTTGGCTCCCGTGACAGATGCCTTGTCGTCCTCTTGAGGCCTCCTCTTCCAGCCTCCTCTTCCACACACAGTCCCTGCTCCTGGAAGAGATAAGAGCCTCACAGGGAGCAGGGGCTGCAGTTCATTCTCCCTCAAGCCCTCTCCACCAGAGCTTTGCTCCTGACTCCTACGCTTGCCTT
>JAQZBX010004640.1:19306-59412 GCA_029593785.1 Cabassous unicinctus | reverse complement strand
ACCTAGGACGTCAACACTGGCACACCTAGGACGTCGGCCCTGGCACACCTAGGACATCGGCCCTGGCACAACTAGGATGTCAGCCCTGGCACACCTAGGGTTTTGGCCCTGGCACACGTAGGACGTCGGCCCTGCACACCTGGGACGCTGGCCCTGCACACCTGGGACACTGGCCCTGCACACCTGGGATGCCGGCCCTGCACACCTGGGATGCTGGCACTCTCACGTCTGCACACCCTCCCTGGAGCTCGTGTGCCAGCTCTCTCAGAGGTGCCTGGAGGTCAGCTGCTGCCTCCACCTGTTCCATAAATGTAGCTGCTGCCTCCAGGCTTCCACTTTTGTCTCCTCCTTTTCTTGGCAATTTCGTCTGATTCCACAGCCTCCCAGGTATGCTGATTCCCAACCAGTGTCGAGAACCTCTGGGCTTCTCAGAGCCCCTGGTTCTTGGGCTGTGGGTGACACTTGCCTCCTGCAATGCTGGGTTAAAGGCCTCGTGTACAAGAAGCCCTTGGCACAGGGCCTGGCATACAGTGCTGTTATAGGGAGCGTGTTATTGTGGCATTTGGCAGAGGTGTAACGGGAAATAATTTTGAAGGTAAGTTGAGGCCTGTCGTAGAGTTGTACCATTTTTCCCTCAATCTCGCCTCCCCTTCTCCCAGAATCCCCACTTGGCCTCCATGGCATCCAGCTGTGGCTGTGTGGCTAGGCTTTGGCAAATGAGGTCTACGTGCAAATGTCCTGTGGCCGTTTCTGGGACCCTTCTCTAAACGCCAGCCAGCGTGGGACCATTGTCCTTCCTTCTTCCTTTTCTCCTTGTTGCTTCCTGGAAGGGAGATGTGATGATTGCACCTTGAGACGTGCAGATGAGGACCTCTGCCAAGCTCTCTGGATGCTGGGCTGGGAGGGGCACGCTTCTCCGGGACTTCTGGAGCGGTCGTCTTACAACCTGGGCTGCTTGTAGCTGGACTCTCACAGGGTAGGGAGATGACCTTCCGTCTTTCTGAAGCCACTGTTACTTTGGGTTTAAAAGTTGAAGTGCAGCCGACCTAACCTTAACAGATTCACAGAGCTGGTACCGGCAGTGCCTAGTTATTAGGCCTTGAGTGCCAGTGCAGGCTGTTAATTTGGAGACAGGAGGAAAACGATTGGCAACTGCCCTTGAGGAAGATCCATCTTTCGTCATGTGATGGAAACAGAGAGGCTGCAGGAGGGGGACGCTGTGATGGCCAGCGTGGTAAGGAGAGGCGGGGGGCAGAGACACACTGTAGTTGATCGAATGTCTTGGTGAAGATGGGGGAGAAAGGTGACTCAAGCTTTTGAGACAGAAATGTGGAGGACGATTCGGTGGCTGGCAGGAGTGGCTTGCTCTGGTGTCTTCCTGGCCCTGCTGGTGGCGTGAAATTGGCCACGTGGGAGGATTTGCCCCATGGAAATTGAGCTCCAGTGCCCAGAGCACAGAAGCTGGGAGGCAGACATGGAGCGCTTCCTCCTACTCGTGAGGATTCGGGGTCAGCCGCAGGCAGAAATGCTGGGCCGGGGGCGCAGACCGTCACGGAAGGGAGTGAGCACCACAGAGAAAAGGGCAGAGAGAAACCCCC
Organism: Cabassous unicinctus; assembly: GCA_029593785.1. Lineage (NCBI taxonomy): Eukaryota > Metazoa > Chordata > Mammalia > Cingulata > Chlamyphoridae > Cabassous > Cabassous unicinctus. Next base: position 57,814 of record JAQZBX010004640.1, on the reverse strand, counting down.
CCACTAGCTCCTTCCACAGCTCAGGAGGAGGAAAAGGAAACAGGCTGCCGTAGCAAAGTGCCGTGGATGGAGCTCAGCAGGGGCGAGGCGCCGAGAGAAGCTGAAGCCAGTGAGGCCCGGGGAAAGCCTGCTGGGTTAGAGACGTGGAGGCGGCGTTTATGGCGTGTCGGTGCAGAAGCCGATTCCTCAAAGCCTGGGCCCAGGAATATCTAGCTAATCTGTACGGTATCTAGGAAAACTTCTAGTGTGTTGCAGGGTAAAAATAAAAGCACTTTGATGCATCTTATACAGGCAAAGCATTTTGGAGGTTCCTTGGCTGTGTCTAAAGGAATTGGGTCAGGGCTACCTGCTCCACCATGAGATGAAGAGTGGTTTTGGGTGGGTGGGGCACGTGTGGTCGTGTTTGTCACCTGCTGACGAGGGGCTGAGCCTCTGTGTGCAGGGCCGAGGGCCGACCGCTCTGCCTTTGCTGGCAGCAGGCGCTCTGTCCTCCGTGGCCCATGTTGGCCTCTCATGCCACACGGTGCTGAGTTTTTCTTCTGCGGTCAGTACACTCAGAGTTGTGCATGAAGGTTCCTCGTGGTATTTTCGTGGCTACCTGCCTCTGGGTGTTGGGCAGGTGGAGGTGTGGGAGAAAGGAGGGGAGGAGCTCTCCTGCTTCCAGAGCGCCACCAGTTGTCATTCATTTCCCAGGATTCCTGGAGCAAGGCCAGCTGCCAAGCCTTGTGCTCCCCACGCCATCCATCCTTCCGGCAGCCCCGCTGGGGTGCCGGTTTCCCCGCCATTTTCCTTGGGCTTATCCTCACAACATTCCTTCCACTGGTCTCTCTGCTTCTTTTCCGAGTAAGTGCCTCGAGAGCTGGGCTTTGTATCCTGACAACTGGCACGGACCTGGCAACAAGTACTCAACAGATGCTTGTTGAATTAATGCGGAATAAGAGCATTTGTCGATTGATATCGGCATTCACCTTCTACGGACGTCAAGCATGAGGCCCCATGAAGTCAACTTGCCAGTGAGTTTGGAACATGCTTGAACTGATTTCTGATTTCTGTATTGTAGTTCATTATGAAATTAGTTAATTAAAGTTTTGATCTTAGGCATACAGGATTGACTTAGATACACTTTTTGGGTTCTGATTCACTGACATAATTATTCTGTATTAGGCTTGGAATTTCACAAACATCAGGCCATTTTTCTGTGTCCCATGTACCTTTTATATTCTTCTGTATTTTCTTTCCTTTTGATTTTGTATTTTCCTCACTTCAGTCTGGAGATTTTCTTCTAGCATCTTCTAGTCCACAAATTCTTTTTGAGATAATTTTTGTTATTGCGTTGTTCAGTTCTAGGATCCCCATTTGATTCTTTTCTTTTAATAGTTTCAAAAGTTTCCAGCTGTCACCCACCATTCCCCATGTTGATTTTTTTTGCAATTCCTCAAACCGTAGGTATTTTAAAGACAATGCCTCATTGCGTTAACAGATACAGGCCATTATATATCCTACCATAGCCTACAGAATTGAGTGGGAGAGACTGTAAACTACAATGTAAACTGTAATCCATGCTTAGTGGCAATGCTCCAAAATGTGTTCATCAACTGCAATGAATGTGCCACACTAATGAAGAAGTTGTTAATGTGGGGGAAAGTGGAAGGTCTGGCGAGTGGGGCATATGGGAATCCCTTATATGTATATTTTTAATGTAACATTTTGTATAACCTAAGTGTCTTTTAAAAATAAATTAAAAATACATTAAAAAAGAAACAAAAAAAACCCACAATCCCTGATGACTCCATTATCTGGATTTCCCCTAGGTCAGATTCTACTTTTTATCCCCTTGGAGTTCTGACAAGTCCTTCTACTTTGCTTGGTTATTTTTGATCTAATGTTAAACATATGTGAAACAATGTAGAGATAATTTGAGGCTCTGGATTTTACATTGCTTCATAGAGGATTTATTTAATTTTTTTCCATTAGAGTAGTTTTAGGTTTACAGAAAAATCATGCAGAGAGTACAGAGTTCCCAAATACCCCACCCCTGCACAGTTTCCCTACTATGAACATTCTATGTCAGTGTGGTACCTTAGTCACATTTAGTGAAACATTATTGTTATAATTACGCTGTTGACTATAGTCCATAGCCTGTGTTGAGGCTCACTCACGGTGGTGTACAGCTCATGGTTTTTTAAAAAAATATTTTTATTCTTGTAACATATATACAAACTAAAACTTCCTATTTAATCACTTTCAAATATACAGCTCAGTGGTATTAATTATATTCACAATGTTATGCCACTCTCACCACCATCCAGTAGCAAAACCTTTCCATCACCTCAGACAGAAACCCATTCATTCCCCAATCCCCACACCCACTGACCCCTGGAAAACCGGTATTTTAGTTTTTTACTCTATGAATGTGCATATTCTAGTTATTTCATATAAGTGAGATAATACAACATTTGCTTTTTTATATCTGGCTTATTTCACTCAACATGATGTCTTCAAGGTTCATCCATGTTATTGAATGTATCCAAAATTCATTCATTTTGATGATTGACTAATATTCCTTTGTTTGTAAATACCACATTTTATTTATCCATTCATTGGTTGATGGACACTTGGGTTGCTTCTATCTTTTGGCAAATTGAATACTGCTGCTCTGAACATTGGTGTGCAAATATCTGTTTGAACCTCTGCTTTCAATTCTTTTGGGTATATACAAATTAGTGAGATTGTCAAATCATATGGTAACTCCATACTTAACTTTCTGAGGAACTGCCAAACTCTCTTCCACAGTGGCTATGCCATTCTACATTCCCACCAGCAATGAAAGAGGGTTCTTATTTCTCCACATCCTCTCCAACACTTGCTATCTACTGCTTTTTAAAAAAACCATTCTAGTGGGTGTGAAGTGGCATCTCATTGTAGTTTTGATTTCCATTTCCCTGATGGCTAACAATGTTGAGCATCTTTTCATGTGCTTATTGACCATTTGAATGTCTTCTTTGGAGAAATGTCTGTTCAAGTTTTTTGCCTGTTTTTAATTTGGTTATTTTTCTTTTTGCTGTTGAGTTATAAGAGTTCTTTTACGTATTCTGGATATCAAACCCTTATTATATATGGTTTCCAAAGATTTTCTCCCATTCTGTAGGTTGCCTTTTTACTTTCTTGATAAAGTCCTTTGGTGCATGCAAGTTTTTAATTTTGATGAAATTCCTCTTATTTATTTATTTTTTTCCTGAGAAACCTTTGCCTAACATAAGTCATGAAGATGTTTCCTTAAGTTTTCTCTTAGGAGTTTTATAGTTTTGGTTCTTCTATTTAGGTCTTTGATCCATTTTGAGTTAATTGTTGTGGATGGTAGGACGTAGAGGAGGATTTGCTTTTGCTTATGGCAGCATCTAAGGAGGATGCTGACCACTCTAGATGATCTTAATGCAACCAGAATGGGCTCTGGTCCTGTAAATATCGCTTTACTTTACATCCGGTCTATTTTGTTGTATCTACACCTGGCTTCCTTCTTCTGACTGCTTTTCATTTTATGAAATCTCCACATTTTACTTATCCAGTCCCCTAGTGATGAAATTTTCTTGCTTCTAATGTTTCTCCATTATAAGAATTTCTGTGATAAATATCCTCATTATATCCGTGTAGGAATCCTTTCTAGGTATAGATCTGAGGAGTGGGGTTTGTTGGATCACGGGATAGAGAACTACTTTTTTTCACCTAGTTCTGCCAAATTGTCTTCCGGAATGGCCTTATTAACTTACAGTGTCAACATGAGTGCATAAGGGTCCTCGCTTCCTTATGTGCTCATCAACACTTAGCAATACCCAGACTTCCCCCAGTTTTTCTATTCTGATGAGAGTCACTCTATTAACATCAAAGATTTTGTCACTTGTGCTTTAATTTCCATTTCTCTGATAATTTATGAGGCTGAGTATCTGTTCAGTGGCTGTAGTCATTCAGGTTTCCTGCACACTCTATTACCATCCCTACACATGGTTTCCTCTCTTTTTGTTGTTGATTCATAGGCATGCCTTGCATATTTTAGGTCAGTGCGGTCTAATTGGAGTAAGAAATTTACTGGAAGCAACAAGTGTGAACCACATATGTAGTTTAATATTTTCTAATAGCCACATTGTAAAACTGAAAACTAGGTTAAATCAATTTTAATAATATATAGCCCAATATTTCAAAAATATAATTTCAACATTTTTTATCTTATCTAAGTCCTCCAATCCTGCTGCGTATTTTACACTCATAGCACATCTCGGTTTGGACTGGCCCGTTCCAAGGATACAGTAGCCACTGTGGCTTGTGGCTACGTAACTGGACAGTGCAGCCCTGGACACAATTCCTGGCAGCCCTGCAGCTGGAGATACCCTCCTAAGTCTTTCACTGAACTGTTAACTTTGTATATGGTATATTTTGGTGGTTTTTTTTTAAATTTTAGTTTGTGTTTTGAGGTCTTTAAAAACAAAATCCATGCCCATCTCTCTATATTTTTAATTAGCTTTAATTTCACCTTTTACTTTTGGTCTTTAATCCATTTGTAAATTATTTTTATATATACAGTGTGATGTGGAGAGTCAACTCTGTTTTTTTTCCATATAGTAAGTCAGTTTTTCAAGACTATTTACTGCGTAACCTGTCCTTTCGGCGGCTCTCCCTGGAGGCGCTGCCCTCTGCCCGCTGGCCCCGTGCCCCACCCCAGCGCCTCCCACCCTGCTTCCTGGGTGTGGCTGTGCTCACGGCTTCCTCACTGGTAAGAGGCTCTTCTCTTTTGGAGATCTTTTTAAAAGTCATTCTTCCACATATGTTTTTAATTGGTTTAAGTTCCACAAAGCATTATCCTGGAATTTTGATTGGAATTGTTAAATTTTAGATTGATTTGGAGAGAACTGTTGCATTTATAATACAATATTTCTCTACCTATTCAGGTCTTATGCCCATTAATTGAGTTTCACAGTTTTGTTTTCCATAAAAATTTTGTGCACGTACTATTCCCATCCAATTTTGGAATTAAGACTCTATTAATATCAAATGCAACTGAGCAGCTTTCCTTCTTTTCAAATTTTTTGAAACAGTAGATAAACATTATCTGTTTATTTGTTTATTTTACCGGTTTGAATGTTGGTAACATTTCCTGTAAAATTCTCTGGACTTAAGACTATTTTTGAAGAGAGATCTTTGGTTTACCCATTTCTGTAACAGTTTGATCTATTCAAGACTTCTGTTTCTTCATGTGTTAATATTTTCATTTTTATAGCTTTTCTTAAATGTATAAATTTCATCCTGATTTCACATTTATTTGTATATTGTTGCCCCCGAAATATTCTTTATTGTTTCTTTGAAAATATCTGCTTTTTCTTGTTTTTTGTTTTGTTCTTAGTCAGTTTTGCCAGATCTCTCTTTTATCTATCAAAGACCTAACTTTTGGTTTAGTCAATCAGCTCTTATTTGTTTGTTCTCTGATTTATTCCCTTATCTTTATTTTTGCCTTCCTCCTTGTTTCTTTGAATTTGCAATGTTGCTCTTTTTCTAGAGTCTTGAGTTGAATTCTCAGCTGACCTGTTTTCATCTTTTTTCAGGTAAAAGTATCTAATGCTGTAAATTTTCAAGTACGCCTTTACTGTGTCCCACAAATTTTATCATGTGATGGATTTGCCATAATTAATTTTGATATTTCTATGTGAGTTCCTCTTTAAAACAAAGGTGTTTAGTAGTATGCTATTTAGTTTCCAGATATAGGTGATTTAAAAAAAAATAACAGTTTTATTGTGATATATATATATATGTGTGTATATATATATATATATAAAATTCACCCTTTTGAAGCACAGGTGAATTTTAAACCTCTCCTTTTGCTATTAATTTCTAATTTTATCACATTTTATGTGTGTGATGTTTGCAAATTTATTGAGACTTCCTTTGTGACATTTTATATAGAAGATTTTGGTAAATGTTCCATGATTGTTCAAAAAGAAGATATTTCTCTCTCTTTTTTTTAGGAGGCACCAGGGATTGAACCCGGGACCTATATGTGAAGCAGGCGCTCAACCACTGAACTACACCTGCCCCTTATTTCTCTCTCTTTTGTGTAGAATGCTTGAATTAATCAATTCTGTTATTAAATCTTTGACAGCTCTACTTATTTTTTGTCTATTTGATTCAACAGTTTCTGAAAGGGCTGTATTAAAATCTAATCACAGTTGTTGCTTTATTGCATTCTCTTCAGAGTTGTTCTTTTATATAGTTTGAAACCATCATTAGGGGCACATATATCCATAATCATTTTGTTTTCTTGTTCTTATTGAGCCTTTTTACCAATGTATAATGCCCCCCTTTGTCCGTTACGCTTTTTTCCATTTAATTATATTTTGTTGGCTAATTAATTATTATTCTTGCTTATTTTTGGTTGAGATTTCCTGGTTTATCTTTTCTCATCTCTTTATGAGTTTTTAAACTCTTCCAAAGAGCACATTACTGGATTAAAAATTCCAATCTATTTGGTGAGTTTAATTCACATTTGTGCAGGTCTTATTATATCAGAACTTATTTCTGCTATCTTATTTTGCATTTTCTGTTTATACTGTTTTATTTTTATATTTTTTCCCTTTCCTTCCTTTCATTGAGTTTTCTTCTAATGGTGTGAAAGTTATGCATTGTATTTATGTTCTTCCTAGGGTTACTCCTAACTTATTAAGACCCATGTTTGTGTTCACGTTTCCTGTAATTCCAGAAGCTAATCATATCTGTGCTTTTTGCCCTGAGCAGGATAATAATCTTCCTACACTTCTTACTCCTCTTGGCAACCCACCCCATCATTCTGACACCATCTAGGGTTTTAATTCCAGATCGTTATGAATACACTTTTGATTTTCATATTCTTTTAAAAAATTGATAATTATTTGTTTAGACAACTCTGCTGAATGTTTACTTCCCATATATCACAGGGTCTCCTGGGATTTACTTTTTTTCCTACTAGACTATTCCTTCCAGGGGCATTTTCAAAAGGGTCTTTGTGTGGCTAACCTTCGAAGCCCTTGTCTTACTGAGGATATAATGATTTCATTTCTAAGTGATAATTTAGCTGGATATGAAATTCTAGATTTGCAGCTCCTTTTCTTTTGCACTTTGAAAATATTGCTTCATTCTCTTCTTATTTCTAGGGTTAATGATGAGGGACATTTTTGTCAATCTGATTTTTCTTACTTTGATTATAATCTGCTCTTACTCTCTGGAAGCCTTTGTTGTCCTCAAATTTTACTAGAATGAATGCATCCCGGCTTGAGGTTTTCTCCCCCTTAGTTAATCCACTTAGCACCAAATACGAATTTTCTTTCTCAGGCGTTACATCTTTATTTCAATTTTGGGAAATTTTCAGTAATAATTTCGTCAAATATTTCCTCCCCTCCAATTTCCCTTTTAGGGTTTGCTGCTATGCATATTACTGTTCTCTGTCTGCCCTCCCTAACTCTTACATTTCTGAAAACATTTTCCAGCCTTCTCCCTTCTGAGTTCCACTTGGAATGCCCTGGAATTAATCTTCTGTAAGATTAAGAATGCAATCCCTTTACTGAGATCTTTATTTTAACTGAAATAACTTTCGTCCCCAGTAGCTCCCGTTCATTCTCTTAAAAAATTATAACTGCTTGTTCCAGCTTCAAGATTTCAATATGCTGCCTTATCTCTTTGAGTTTATTTACTCTGCATGTTTTAGAATTTCCATCTGAATCCATCCAATCTGCTGCTTCTGGCAAAGGCCATTCAACGAGCTGTCTTTATTCCATGACTCTTTATTTCCCCTGCAAGTCCTATTCCCTTGGAAATGCCTCAGAGCCCCTCCCTCTAGGTGTGTCGCGTCACGAGCAGCTGGCTCGGCTGGCATCGCTGCAGCCCACTGCCCGCAGGTCCTCCCGGAGAGCCTGGAGGCTGTCCTGTGCCGGTCCCTCCCGCAGTCGGACTGCCACTTCTGCCCACAGCACTCAGCTCCCATGGCCTTCGGGGAGTCTCGGTCTCAGGGCTAGACTTTAGGGCCCGCCGACGTCCTTCTTGCACGCCTGGCAGCCCAGAATCTGGTGTAGTCGACATCGTTTGGTCGGTGCTTTCTTTCCTGCCCTGCTTGGACTGGCTGGTGGAATGTCGGATGGAGGAGCCGACGGACATGCCGGCTTCTTGTCCTTGAGGCAGGCTCACGAGCCCTGGTTGTGAGTGGGGATTTCTGTTTCCTTATCCTGAGTGGGAAAATGGCGCTACCTACTCAGCCTCCCCAGGGAAGGGAAGGCAAGACGCACCCGTTCCAGAGCTGACAGGCTGCCTGCGCCGGAGGGAGGGCGGGAGCCAAGCCAGGCAGGGCCTCTTGCTTTGTGGCTGTTCTCGCTGGCATCGTGGGAAGGACGGAGAAGCGCTGCTCCTGGACTTTCCTCTCCATCCGTGGACGGCATTTTCCGTGCTCTGGGACATCGCTGCCACCCACCTGGCTGGCGTCACTGAGTGCCAGAAGCTGCCTCCTCGCGCACGGGCGCCCGATGTGCACGTGCGGCACGCTGCAAGGCGGGAAAGTTACCTGCAGAAAGTCCGCGCTTCAGCTCCCTGAGACGGGGGAATCCTGGCGAAGCCCCTGCCTTCAGCGTCTCCAGCCGTAGCAGGGGCTGCGAGCTGCTGAGCCGCTCCCGTGCTGCGTGACAAGTGGGGACGGAGATGACAAAGTCTAATAAGTGCTGCAGCTGCTAAGCTTGGCTGGGAGTGAGATGCTTTAGAGAAAGGTTTCAGTGCCCTCACAGGGCAGTTTTCAAGTCTTCAACAACAACGACGCACGTTTATGAGAATTTCCTTTGTACCAGACAAAGTGCAAGCATCGTCACCCTGGTTAATGCCGCTAGACAGGATTCGAGCTGCCCTGGTCTGGTGTCACGTAGAAGGCGCGGTCCTCGCTTCTGACGCCAGCTGGAGGGTGAGCTGCTCATGACAGACGGACCTGAGTTTGCGACCAGAAGAATTGCTCTTGGCATTTTCTGAACTGCCGATTTCGTGAAGCTTTATTATTAAAGCATCTGGTTCTAGAGGGTTCAGTGTGGAGAAAGCAAAAGCGGAGAGAGGCGAAGAGCGCGCTCACGGGCGAACTTCCCCCGCCGCCAGTGCCCACGTCTTCCTCTGCTCTGCTCTGTGTTCCCTGGCTGAGGGCGGGCAGAGGGAGCTGTAGCTGCCCCGGGCAGCGGTGCAACGGCTGGACCTCTGCCCTCGCGGGGGAGGTAAGGCCACACACAGGCCCCATGTCCAGCCGCTGACTTCCCGGAGACCCCGCTGTGAGAGAGGGTGGCACTGTCACTTAAATGTCCTTTTGCCTTTTGTTTTTTCCTTCATTCCGGTCTGAGAGTCCTGGGCTAGTGTTTTGGATCTGCCTTTACTGATTCATGTTCTTTCTTTCTTTCTTTTAAAAAAAGTGCTTTATTTTGAAGATGTTTCAAACTCACTTGACAGTTGCAAAAAATAATACAAAACGCAGGCAGGGAATGCCACCATATCCAGTTTTCCAAGATCCACCCATTTTAGCTTTTCTCTGCCATGCTATTTCTCTTTGAAGTGGAGGGAGAGGAATGTTTCCAGTCAGGCACCTTTTCCATTTCTTTCAAGCCAGGTATGCTTACAGAGACTTGGAATCACTTGTTCATTTGTGCTGGCTTCACCACGGGGAATCTGCTGTGGGTTCCAAGGAAGCAAGTGGAAGCACTCCTTGCATTTTCTCTTTGAACCAAGAGGTTGTATTTAGGCAAAACTAGATAGAACAATTGCTGAGGCATGAGGACAGCGTAAGGTTTCATTCTAAAGGCTGACCCTGGGCCTCCTCCAGCGATGCTTCCTGGCTCTTGGGCTCCCTTGGGAAGGCTTCCAGGATAGGAAAAAAGAAGAGAGGAAGAGAGAAGCAAGCAAACCCAACTCCATGACCTAGCAAGGCCCCAAACTCAGGAAAGCTGGCTGTAGTTTGGGGTGAAGTTGGATGGATTCTTCTACTCAAATCATCTTGAAAAACGTAACTGCACAGCCTTCTTGTTCATGATTTAAAGAGCACCTTTCAAGTAACTTTTTAAAAGAAGGCCTTGATGATGTCATATAATCCTGATTCCCTTTTCCAGTGAACTGGGCTCCAGCCTGGGAAACCTCTGGAAACGACACAGACGCAGTGCAGTGGCCTCCCAGACTGGGCCGGCGGGGAAGGCTTGTCACTTCTTTTTCCCAATATATTTTCAGGCCATGAGCACTGGCGGGTCATCAGGAAAGCTCCGGCCGGCCGCTAAGGGGGTTCCCTGGCAGTTTGGCTTGGAGGCTGCAGGTCCCCCTGGTTGTCACCTCGCGGGCTGACAAGCGCCAGGGTACAGGTGCCTTTGGGGCCGTGGGCGCAGCACGCGAAAGGAAGCAGGTTTTAGTGGCAGGCTCATGATTTAACTTTCTACTCTCATTTGGATTCCATGGTAAGTCTTTTCAAAAGGCTAGGAGAACGGCGTCTGCCTACGCGGGAGCATGCTAGGATGAGCGGCGTGCTTGGCGGGTGGAGAGTTTCCCATACACCCCTGCGTGAGTCCCGGGCCTTCCCAAAGCCCTGTGGAAGGGGTAGGGGTTTAGATGCCTTTCTGCGGTTAGGGCTTGCTCACAGCAGATGGCAGGAGTGTGCCCAGGCTCTGCCAAGCACTCTCACGCCCCCCAAGTTTCTCTCCTCGCCCTGCAGCCCCCGACTGCCGGAGCTCTCAGGTGGGAAGCGCTGTAGGGCACCTGGAAAGGTGCAGGAGCGTCTTAGTTTCCACTTAATATCCTGCTGTATGCAGGGCCATTCCAGAAAACAGGCTCCTCCTGGACAAGGAGTCAGTAGCATCTTTGTGGAGAAGCAGAAGGGCAGCTTTTAAAAAAACTGCATAATGATTTTATACAGATGATGTATTGGGGGGAGAAATAAGAGGCTTCCCCTGCTAAAAGGAACATTTGAAAATGTTGGAATAGGCGTCCTTTGAGGTACCTTCCAGCTCTAAACTCCAGGTTCTCTCTGCATCCCTGGTCCTGGCTTCCCCAAAGCTACTGCAGCAGAGAGGGGCCTTGACCTCTCTCTGGTCTAAAATTAGGAAGCTGGAGATGGTCAAGTGGGCCAGGTGGTTTGGGCTTGGTCAGGGAGGAGCCCTGGCTGGAGAGCCACAGGAGCTCCTTGCTCAAGGCTGGGAAGAGTGCGAGCTTGTCCCCGGAAAGCTTGTTCCCGGAAAGCTGGGCACAGGGGGAGGTGTTTCCCACGCTGACCCGCCTGTCACAGCCACGGGCCATGGGCGAGTGTGAGGTGCTCACAGACCCGGCGTGGGGTGCTGGCGGGATCTTGCACCAGCAGCAGGACCTAGGGGCCGCTGGAGAGGTTTGGCATTCCTTCACTAACCTGGCCCAGGAAGGGGCCAGCGTAGGTCGGGAGAAAGGGAGCCCCTCGGCGCTGCCGCCACACTCCTCATCAGGCTCGTCTCACGCGTCACAGTAGCTGCTCCCCACAGAGGCCTCCGCCTCTCCGCAGAGGGAATGGGAGGCCCAGCCCGTGGCTCCAGGAACCCGGCCAGGCTCCCACCACGGCCAGCCCCGGCTCCCAGGACAAGGGGCTCCTGGACATGGGTCTGCCTGTGCGTTAGGAAGAGGGTTCAGGGCTCCTGATAAACAAGATCTTGACCAGGTTAGCAATGGCCACAGACCCTGTGCTGACCAGTGGCTGGAGCCTACTGACCACGAGCCGCCTGCTGCCTGCCACTGTGACAGGCGGCCTGGGTGTGTGAGAGGGGCTGCATGGCTGTCCACGAGCAACCTCAGGCTTGACCCTCTAAGGCAGGGTCGAACCCCTTTCTCTCACCTGTTCCCCTCTAAGGCAGGATTGAACCCCCTTTCCCTCACCTGCTCCCCTCTCAGGCAGGGCTGAACCTCTTTCTCTCAGCCTGTTCCCCTCTAAGGCAGGGCTGAACCCCCTTTCTCTCAGCCTGTTCCCCTCTAAGGCAGGGCTGAACCCCCTTTCTCTCAGCCTGTTCCCCTCTCAGGCAGGGCTGAACCTCTTTCTCTCAGCCTGTTCCCCTCTCAGGCAGGGCTGAACCCCCTTTCTCTCACCTGTTCCCCTCTCAGGCAGGCTGAACCCCCTTTCTCCCAAGCCTGTGGCAAGCATCGAATGGGCCTAGACGCCTGCCACAGAGCTGCGCACCACAAATGGGAATCTTCCCCACGCTGGTGCTTTTCTCTAGAGTTTGTTTCTTTGGAGGCTGGTCTGTGCAGAAGTGGGAAGGGGGTGAGGAGGAAGCCCCATCCAGCACTGCCCCTGGTGACAGAGGACCCCAGACTTTGCCGCTGGGTTGCACAAGCTCAGATTCAAAAGCTGTTTGTGAGGTCAAATGGCCCTTAAAGAGCGCGCCAGCTGCAAGGAGCTCAAAGCAGCTGTGCCGGCGGTCTCTCCACGCCCTCAGAGCCCGTGGGCAGGCACCATCGGCCTCCTGCGCCCCCTGCTCCACCCCGAGCCCACGCAGCAGCCGGGCTGGCCAGAGGTGAGCCCTGCCTTCCGTGCGCTGCCCGGGAAAGCCCTATCTCCCAAGCATCTTAATAAAGCAAGGCTTTCCCGTGGGGGAAGCCGAGCTCTCCAGGAACGTTCTCTGGAGAGGAATCACTGGAAAGGCAATGGCACCTTGACGAGCAACGTGCTGTGTGGCGCTCAGGAGAAGACGGTCTTCGTCCCAGAGCTCCGAGGGGCAAGTCAGGGCGTCAGCCAGTGTGAACGGATTCTGATGACTCTGTGGAAATAAAACTGATCTAGAACCATCCTTTTTCTTTCTTTCTTTAAATGTTTTTTTACTTGGCGGCCTGTTGACCCAGGGCCATTAAGATGGACAGCTCTTTGGAATGAGTTTGGTCAGTAAGAGGATCTTCCACCACCAAGTCAGAGCTGGAGAAAGTTTCTCCAAAGCTGGAAAAGCTCAACTGGCCTTGAAGAAATGACCACAAGTTCTCCAAGACGAAGACAGCTTGCTATTTGCTTCCATGTGGGTGCCGGCGAGTGTCCGTTCCTCAATCTGCTAGAAGACCGAAGGCGACGCCATCGGGGCCTTGGAGGCTGGGATCCATGGGTCAGTGTCGCCAGACCTGTGGCTCCAGGGCCAGACCATGTTCCTGAAAATGGAAGCAACACGGAGCGAGCCCGGCTGCCGGTCTGTGACCTGGACGGACGCAACACCTGAGGCCACTGGAAAATGCTTGTTTTAATGGGAGTGTTCAGAAAGCTCAATAGGAGATGTCAGCGCCTGTTCCGTTTGCTCGTTCCATGACTTTCACTGGCCAGGGGGCAAGTGACGTGAGGAGGGAGGCGTACAGCACGGCCACTGTGGGTCCGTCCTCGCCGTCATCCTCGTCCTCGCAGCGGTCTTCCGGGGCCCTGCGTGCGCTGCTCGCATCTCACAGAGCCTGGCCCTCCTGCAGGCCGCCAGCACGCGCTCCGCCCGCCCCCTCCACCGTGATCGTGGGGCTTGTGTGGCCCTGAGATCCCGGGAGTGCCTGAGGGCAGAGCTCCCATTCCTGGCGGGTCAGCCGCAGCCCCACGCCCGCCCTCCAGGCCTCCGCGCAGGCACAGTGGCCTTCCAGGGCTGTGCCTGCCCCGAACCCTGCCCACTCTGCCTGGAGGTGCGGAGAAGGCCTCTCAGGGCAAACACCGGCCCGGGGTGGCTCCTGCAGGGTGATGGCGACGGGAACGTGCAGCCTGGAGGGGGCGGGCGGAGGCCCACTCACCACGCCACTGCGCCGTTTTCCAGGTTTCATTCACTCAAAAATAGGCAGAATTTGGGGAGAAGAGGCAGGGAGATGGGACAGCTGGCTCCTCCCATGCTAGTACAGCTTGACGCTTTCGATTTTGCTCTACGTGGCGCCCTGTCCCTGACTGAAGCAGATTCTAACGGTGGAACAAGCTTCAGTTGCCTCTAATTCCAGGCAGGAAGGAGGCGGAGAGCGCCGGGTGGGCCTCCCTCATCCAGCCTCTCCCCGGGCCCCACCATGGACCTCCACCCGCGGCTCACTGGCTGCCCGGCCTGCCGGGCAGTGGGACATGCAGCTCCATAACCAGCACGTTCACCCCTTCCCGAAGTACCAGGTTCTCTAAGGAGGCAGGTGCGTTGGGGAGACAACCAGCAGCCCCAGCTCAGTCTTTCGCACTTAGTGTGAAATACCGTCCCATTTCTGATGAGCGATATTTTGGGGGAGGTGGTAACTGTCTCCCACTAGGGCAGCTTACTCTGTGCACGTGCGCATGACTGGGGTGGGGGGTGGGGAAGGGGTGATGTAGCTGGGATGTTGCATCTCCAGAGAGAAAAGGAGGAGCAAATTCCGGTTTCTAATTGTCAGGGAAAAACGTGATGTTTCCTGTTGATGCGACCAACTGCCTAAGAAAACCCTTCCTATAGTTCTTTACCACAAAACCAAATAAATAAAACAAAAACAAACTTCTACCCAGAAGCAGCAGGAATGTAAATTTAAAGGCGATTTGGCAGTATTTATAAAATATACTAAAATATTTTTATAAAATAAAAATTTTTTATTCATAAAAAATGCACACACCATGTGACCCAGCAAATGCTCTTTCTGAAATATTTGCCTGCATGTGCAAAGATGTGTGCACAAAGACGTGCTTGTCCCGTGGTTCAAAGAGGGACATCGAGAGTCACATGAACACCTAACAATAGGGGGTTTGTTAAGCCGAACTAGGGTGTATCCATTCCGAAGAGTTGAAAGAACGAGGCAGATTTATTGTATCATCATAGAAAAATCTCCAAAAGATGTTTTAAAGGAAATAAGCAAATTGCACAGGAACTTAAACGCCAGTTTGGTACGGCACCGCTTCAGTGTGAAGAAAAGCACACACGTCAGCGAGTGAAGGGCCTGTAGAGTGGACAGGGCCAAGGGGCGGGGAGAGGGGCTCGGAGGCTTTCCAGCCTTGTTCCCTGTGCTGTCTGACCTTTTCTTTTGGGATGCATTCGTGAGTTATTTATGCCATTAAAAAACTCAAGCGGGAAGCCACGTGTGCAGTGTCTGTTGGAGCAGGCGAGGGGCGCGGCAGGCGGTGCCGTGGTCAGCTAAGCCCTGAGACAGCCGTCGACGCGGCGAGGGCGGGCAAGCCTGTGACAGCAGCAGTCCTGCCGGTCCCCCAGGGCCCTCGGCGCCAGCCCACCTGGGCCCTCGGCGCCAGCCCACCCGGGCCTTGCAGGACCGTGGGCTGCTGTGACTCCTTCCATTCCCAGATCGGAGCCTCAGTTTGGGTTTCCAGGCTTGGTTACAAGCAGTCCATCTGGGAGGCGAGCCATGGATCGGGATGGAAGTGGGGAGGGGGAGGCGCGGGGCAGCAGGCCCCAGGGAGTGCTGGGGGCAACCTCAGGCAATGGGTGGGCTGCCCGCCCTGGGGCCAGATTTGAGCTGCGCAGCCAGAGCCCCACGAGCACGTGCCCAGAGCACGTGGGTCGCGGCAGCCACGGAGGCGTGGCCGTTTGCAGGGCAACCCAGCAAAAGCTGGTGGCGAGCCTGGCGCCGTGAAGCCAGAGCCGAGCCCGGCAGGGCCACCAAGGCCCGCCCAGCCCCCATGGTCAACCTTAAAGCCAGGCAGGAGCCAGCGTGACGGAAAGGGATGTCACTCTTGCACCTGTGGAAAGAACTGGAAGGGAGATGGCGCTGCCCTCCCGCCTCCTTTCCTCCCACCCGCAGGCCCAGCTCGCCGCTGACCTGGCCCCTCTCGGGTCCCAGCTCAGCCTGCTTTTCTCCTCTGTCCTCCCCTCCCCACAAGGAGGACCGTTTTTTCCCATTAAATCAAGTCCTGGATATCCCTCATCTGGGGAGCTCAGTCAGGATTGGGCCACTCCCCACGCCCAGAGGAAGCGCCAAGCTTGGCTGACGCAGTCCCTGCAGGCAGGAGTCCTTTCTGCTGGGGGCGCAGTGAGCTGCTGCGGGGCGGATGCCCAGGCGCAAGTGCTTGCCTTGTGACTTTAAAAGTAAAAGCCACGATGGCAGCTGATATTTACCAACAACTTGGTAAACGCAGGTGAAAGGTGCTGAGAGCTTTGCCTTGTTCATCTCATGTATCCCTCATAGCATCCTTGCAAGTTGGCAAAAATCCCGTTTTATGCACAAGGACATCCAGGCATAGAGAAGTAGTCACTCATCCAAGGGACGGAGCTGAGCTCCAAATCCGGTTTTGCGTCCTCTGCCCTGGGGCTTGGCCCTGCGGGAGCTCCCAGCATCAGGCGGCGCGAGAGGCCTTGGCATCAGCTCCTGCTGCGGCCCCTCTAACCCCCTCTCGCCGCCTCTTTCCTCTTCTGTGCGGCCTCTTCGCCTTTGCTGGGTGAGGGCCACCGACCCCAGGCGCAGGCCCGGCCGCGGCTGCCCACTGTGGCATCTCCCGTGTCACAATGGGGTCCCGGCACGGCGCAGGCCTCGTGGTGGTGGGCGGTCAACCAACCTCTCACGCGTGGACGGCCGTCTGCGCCAAGCGGATCTTCTGGCTGCTGCACCCTTGGTGGAGGCCGCGGGCCCTTGGCCCCAGGTCGACGCGGCTCCATGTGGTCTCCAAGCCAGCACCAAGCGCTGCGGACACAGCTCCCCGGTCCTGCCCAGTGCGGCTGTTTCCTCTGCATCCCGAGGCTTCCCAGCTTCACCACCCCAAAGCGGGAGCATCTCAGCTAGCCATGCTCTCAAACTCAGAGTCGTCTCCTTCCAGGAGCACCTGCTTCCCCACCCCAGGCCACGGTCAAGAGGCTCCGTCCACGGCGGACCACGGAGGTGGGGTGGGGAGAGGCAGGGCTGAGAGCCACTGCCTGGGCCACGAGCCCAGCTGATCTGCACTTACTGTATACATCAGAGCTGCTCCCCTAGGCCATGAATCCAGCTGATCTGCACTTACTGTATACATCAGAGTGGTTCTCCTAGGCCTCGAATCCAGCTAATCTGCACTTACTGTATACATCAGAGCCGCTCCCCTAGACCTCAAATCTGCTGATCTGCGCTTACTGTATACAACAGAGTGGCTCTCCTAGGCCTCGAATCCAGCTGATCTGCACTTACTGTATACATCAGAGCCGCTCCCCTAGACTTCGAGCCCAGTGGATATGCACTTACTGTATACATCAGAGCCACTCCCCTCGGCTGCAAATCCGGCTGATCTGCACTTACTGTATACATCAGAGCTGCTCCTCTAGGTTGCAAATCCACACTGATCTGCACTTACTGTATACATCGGAGCTGCCCTCCAGCCAGCACAGACTGGCACAGGTAAATTCTACACCTGAGAATGTAGACTGCATCTGGGCTCCAGGTCAATAATCCCTCAGAACTATTGATTATATTCAGGATTATGAGATAAAGCAGCATTACTGCCTGCCAGGCACCGTGCTGAGGCCTTATTACTACAGGGATTTGTAGCCCCTTCACCAAATATTTAATTTAGTAGGTCTGTAGTGAGGCCTGAGAATGTGTATTTCTGACAAGTTCTCAGGTGAGGCTGATCCTGGGGTCCTGGCACCCCACGGAGTACCACTCACTGCCTTATGTGTGCTTTCTTGTGACATTTACAAAGACTTATCTTTGCAGGTGATGGGACTAAAGCACGTGGCAGTCAAGCATCTAACTGAAGGTCACATGGGCAGAGAGGCAGTGCTGACCCTCACCCAGCCCCAGCCCCAGGCGGTTCTGGAACTGGGTCCCTTCCCCCAGTCTCTCTACCTCTCCTCAACACTTACCAGCCCTGGAAACTGCAGAAACAGACCAACAAACATAAGACCATCCCAAGGACTTGGAGGACTGAGCGCTGTGTGCTTTCTGCTATAGTGAGGTTTGCTGGGGGCGAGCAAATGGTCCATGGCCGCAAGCCCACTGTGGCAGAGCCGCACTGGAGAGCTCAGGTTCTACCTGGCGGGAACGTCCCAAGGCCACCGTGTGTTTCAGGGGATGTGCAGAAGGGTCTGGGGCGTTTTCCATGCTCCGGGCTGCCTCTGCACCCAGCAGCAGGGGTGGAGTCACGTGGTGCCTGGGAAGGAAGGGGCTGCGTCTGCCAGCAGCCGGCGCAGCAGCTGCCGGGCAGCTGGGAACCCCCAGTGGAGCAGTGTCGGGAGAGGGGCTTTATGAGGCGAGGGGTAGCAGCAGTTTACACACAGACACTCTGAGGGGCGTCCACAGGCACCCCCTCCTCGCGAGTGCCCTTGGAACCCGCGGCACAGCCTGCCAGCTTCTTGTTGAAACTGTGAGCCCTTTACAGACAAGAAAAGATGAAACTAGAGCTAACGCACAAGAGGCCCCCTTACTGAGTGGTGGGAAAGTATCAGAGTTTGGTTCACTTTGAAGTGACCCAGACATTTCTATGGTGTTTCTCAATTTCCCTATAACCAGAAAGACGCTGAACTGGGTGAATAAAGAAAACTACCCTTTGGCCAGACAGTGTGAGTGAAAATAATCTGGAAATACACTGAAGCCTTTCAGAGGCCATAGCGTGCAAGCTGGAAGAACTCCTGCGAGAAACTTCTCTGCACAGGCTCACGAGCTCTGCCAAACCAAGGGATACATTTTTTTTTTCAGTTGGAGGAAGAAGGGGTACGATCCGGTTCCAGTAGAAACCTTCCCTTCTCTGGCAGCTCCCACCCTCTCTGGCCTCCATAACCTGTTTTCTCTACTGCGTTCCTTGGGGCAGAAATATTGACTTTTCAAAAAGTCAAGAATGAAATTAAAAACTTTTGAGCTTCAAAGGAGTTTGTCAAGAAAGTGAAAGGCAGCCTACTCAATGGGAGGAAATATTTGGGAACCACTTATCCAACAGGGGCCTAATATCCAACATATATAAAGAAATCCTACATCTTGAAAATAAAAAGGCAACTCATTTTAAAAAATGGGCAAGGTATTTAAATAGACACTTCTCCAAAGAAGAAATACAAATGGCTAAAATGCACATGAAAAGATGCTCAACATCACTAGCTATTAGGGAAATGCAAATCAAAACTATTATGAGTTTTCATCTTACACCTGTTAGACTGGCGGCTGTTAAAAAAACAGAGGACTGCAAGTGTTGGAGAGGATGTGGAGGAGAGCGACACTTGTCCACTGCTGGTGGGAATGCAGAATGGTGCAGCCGTTGTGGAGGACAGCTTGGTAGTTCCTAAAGAAGATGAATAAAAACTATAGAACTGTCATATGATTCAGCAATCCCACTGCTGGGTATATACCCAGAAGAATCGAAAGCAGGGACACGAACAGATATATGCAGCCAATGTTCATAGTGGCATTATTCACTGTTGCCAAAAATTGGAAACAACCTAAATGTCCATCAACTGATGAATGGATAAGCAAATTGTGGTGTATACATGCAATGGAATATTACTCAGCTGTAAGAAGGAATGCACTGTTAACACATGGGATAACATAGATGAATCTTGAAGACCTTGTGCTGAGTGAAGTAATCTGGGCACTGAAGGACAAATATTACATGACCTCACTGACATGAAAAGCAAATTGAGCAGACACACTGAGCTAGGGTCTGGAAGAGAGGTTTGCAGGAGCTAGAAAGCGAGCAGAAGGTAGTGAGCCAATGCCCACATGGTCAAAACCTGCGATAAGGTGGAAGGGTGTGCTTGGGCAGTGGACGGGCATGACAGTGGTGCAGGGATGCTGTTGGGTTCAGTGGTGCTGGCCTGTGAGGGGGAGTAGGGTGGCGGTTTGGGTTGGACTACCCATGGAACTGGGGGGAGGGTCGGGGGAAGGAGCAGGTGAACTCTGGGCTTTGCAGGTCTGTGGTTAAAACTACAACCTCGGTAATGTTCTTTTGGCAAATATGGCAGGGGAGGGTTCCTGGTGCAGGGTGTTGGATGGGGGGCCATGTGAGACAGGGCGCACCTGGGGCAGGCCTCTAGGGAGTGTGTGAGTGTTCATCCTGTCATAGTGTGTATCAGTGGGTGGAGACCCACACAATAAACAGGGAAATATCAAACTCCCACCCTGGGGAGTCCAGCTGTGTTCTCAGTCAGAGGGACAAGAATCCATCGAGAACATGGGCAGTGCCCAACAAAAGAAAACAGACGATATGTCAAGCCCTCGATATTATTGCAAGTAACTATGAACGTTATTCTTCAAAAACTGAAGCTTAGTGGTTACCATAGGTTCCGAGGGCAGGGGGAGGGAAGAAGAGAATAGATGGAACATATGGCATTTTAGGGCATGAGAATTGTTCAGCATGATCTTACAATAACAGATACAGGCCACTTCAAATTTCATCAAAACCTATAAAAGTGTATGATCCAAAATGTAAACCATTGACCATGGTTAGTAGCAATGCTTCAGTATTTGTACATCAATTGTAACAAATGTACCATCCGCATGTAAAATTGTATCAATAGGGGAGAGGTGAGAAGGGGGAGGGCGTAGGCTATATGGGAATCCCCTTTATGTGGCTTTTCTGTATCCTAAAGCTTCTCTGAAGAGAAAGTAAAAAAAATAAGACCCTGGGGGAATATATGGAAGAAAATGTCACTGTACGTACAAGACAGCAGATCTTACAGCGATGAAAGACACAATGTCTGAAAAATTTTATTTCAAATTTTTAAAAACTATTTTATTGGTTATTTTAAAAATTATTATTTCATTTTCATATTAATGTTATTTGGTTATTTTGTTGGCTTCATTTTTGGAGAGGTTTTGGATACAGAAAGGTAACAACCGTGGCAGGGGAGGATCACTGGTGCGGGGTGTCAGTGGTGGGGACGCTTGGGAAGGCTTCACCTGGGGCGTGCCTCTAAGGCATATGAATGTGTTTAAGTGGTCATGGGGCGTTGTCTCTGTGGGTGGAGACCCCACAATAGCTGAAAGAACACTGAAACCCCATCCTGGGGAGCCTGCTACATTGTCTAACAGAGCAGCAGGAGTCCCCTGAGTGCAAGGGCAGTGCCTAGCGGAGGACAGGCCATTACACAGGCCCTCGATATTGATGGTTGTACTTATGAACCTCTTCTTTTGAAATTGAAACTTAGCCGTGCGCCCCCCAGGTCTGCTGGACAATCCCTCCCCTGCATTCGTCAGATGACCGGCAGCTCGGGGTTTTCAGCTTGCGCAGTTTCAGATGGTCCAGCCTGAGTTTTAGCAGCTCTTCCGGCCTGTTTCCCCGATGCTGCCACTTCCCACCTGTTGGCGGTGGACCCTGGAAGCTGTGCGGAGTCCTGTCCAGTCCCACAGGTGCTCCCCTCAGAAGGGTCGGCAGCTGAGTGGGGTGTCCACAGCACAGACCCCCAGGAACGGAAACTCTGCAGCCCTTGGAGGAGGAGGGCTTGGAATTCAAATTATTAGGCTGAGAATCATGTCACTTCAGACTGCGAAAAGACCTTAGGAAACATTTATTTACAGGTGAGGAGACAGGGGCGCTGGACACCGCAAGGGGCTCTTCCCGCGCCCCCACCCGAGCTTCCTGTGCCACGGGAGCACTTCCGTTTCCAGTGGGTTAGCTCTTAGCTTTCGTGGCCTGCGGTTCGGGAGCAATGGGAGCTACCACCAGAGGCACAGGCTTTTTCCAAACCTAACGCCCCGGAGAGGTCCTCAGACTCTTCTTGGCTCTCACCCCCAGGCAAACCTTATTAAAGACTAGAACATTCCCAAAGGACCCCTCAACCTCTTACCGTGGAAACTGGCTGGCTGCTCCAAAATGAGAGAAAGGAATCAGAGGAAAAGCATGTCACCTGTTCCCAAGATGGAGGGAATTAAAGGAATGAGGGAAAACGTGCGCTGGGGCCGCTGCGCCTCTCGGCTGTGAGGGCACACGTGGGCCTTGAGCCTTCCGCTCTCACCAGCCAGCGTCCCAGCGCACTTCCCTGTCCTCCGTTTATTCCTCCTGCACGAGCGGCATTTGGAGGAAAGCTCCGGCTCTGGTTACGTGATTCCGTGACTGGTCTTGTTTCATTCATTTCTCATATTGCTTGTGACTAACAATTAGCATGACATTTATTTCTAATCAGTTTTTCTTTTGCCATAATAAATCTTACTGAGGATATTAAAGTCATGAACTTAGGTGAAAAACTGCCATGCTTTCTACCTAGGGTTGCCACATATAGCATGGGACACATTTATACTAAAAAAGTATTTCTTGTTTATCTGAAACTCAACTTTAACTGGATGTTCTGTATTTTAGTTTGCTAGACCTGGCAACCTTATTTGAACTATGTAATAGAAGCCCTCCTGAAATTTGTGTTTGAGTAAAGATTTTGTAAATAAAACCATATATTAAGCATCTTAGGGAGCTAAATGTCTATTCTTTGATACAGAATTGCATATTTCTGGATTTTTGTATAGCTGGATAGTTTTAGGTGTAGTCCTATATGTGTTTTATAAATTCGATATGAAAACATGTTTATTTTGTGTATCGACCGCTGGCCACCCTTCTCTCCCCATAAATTATACTGTCTCATGATTTGAAAACTCTACAGTGCCATTGGAAGTGCATCATCATCTAATCACTTAGGGGCTTATATTTCATGGTTTTTTTGAGGCCTCTTTCAGGGAAAAGACTGTCCTGAAGTGCGTTCTGTGAGATTTCTAGGCTGGTGGAATCCCTGAGCCATTAACCCAAAAGATTTCCACGAAGGACTTTGGTGAGCGCAGCAATTTTTATTAAATGCCTACTATACGCTGAGCCTTGTATGTCTTCTCCAAATGCCTCACAATAATCCTGCAAGTTAGGTACCATTAAATTATCTCCATTTCACAGATGGGGAGACAAAAGGCCCAGTAGTCGCCTATGATTTACTACCAGTAAGTGAAAGTGCCAGGATTCAAACCCAGGTCTGATTCCAGCGTGCCCCCAACTCTTCACCACACCAGGCAAGGTGGAACTTGTGAAATATGGAGGTAGAGCCTTGCTGAGAGAAGGGAGACCCTGGGACTGTTTTCTACAATCAGCTGGTCAGGCCCAGTGTGGTGGCCCCCCAGAAGGATTTTGTGTAGAGTGAAGACGGTCTGCTTCGTGAGAGATGGTTTGCAATCTAAAACCCGGAAGGTGAAGCCTTATCTGCATGGAAGTCATGAATTATTTACATGAGGGTGACTTTCAGCCAACTTTTATGTACGTCAGAATCACCTGGGGGCAGTAGAAAGTCAAGATTCCTGAGCCCCCCTCAGAGAGTTGGAGCAAGGTCCTAGCTCGGTGGCTGCAGGTGGGGTCTGGGCCTCGCTCGGCTGCGCATGTGGGTGGCTTCCCGGCCCCCACTCTGCGGTAAGCACCTGTGGGTACTGCAGCTGGTACCACTCTTTGAGAAACCCTGCTTGGGGGGGCGCTTCTGAAGGCAGGGGTTGTCTTACCTTTGTAGCCTCAAGCCTAGAATAACCCGGAAAAAGCAGACTCCAGAATGCTGAGCTTTTAGGGCTTACATTGACATTTCACAGCCAGCTACGAGTCTCAGGCTATGGCGTTTTCTTCCAGGTTTTATAAGTGCGAGACGGCTGTGAACACTCGCTTATCCTCGCGTGCAGCGCAGCCAGAGCACACAAGCGGCATGTGGATGTGCAATTTCCACGTTGACGCCGGAGATTAGATTCAGGCTCGACACTTGTGAGACGCCTTTGAGGAAAACCCTTAATGAGCAGCTGACCCTTTAAAAACAAAGTCTAATTACTTCTACAGAACATTCCCATGTTGGAGCTCCCCACATGGCCCAGGCCCCCGAGGGCCCGGGACGCCTGCTTGAGGCCAAGGGCCGCCCTGCAGGAAAAGCTCGGCCCACAGGCTTCTGAGCTCCGGATCACACCTCGCTGTGGAGCCGTTGGCTTCCTGTGCCCTTGGGTGACAAGAAGCTGAGGTCATGGCCTCCTCTAGGACCAAAGACTTTGGAAGGTCATTGTGACAACTTAGCTCCTGGGTGCGTGCCTTGGGGTGGAGGCCCGGTGGGCGCTCTGGCAATTTCATTCTCTGAAACTGAATTTGGGGACATAACTCCAAGGTTGCACTTTTCAAATTGTCCCTGCACCTCAGTGTAAAATGCCTACTTTTAAAAGTAGGTCTTAATTTCTCTCAACTAGCAGTCTTTTATTTATTTATATCTTCTCTGCGACTGGATAGAGTGAGGTGAAACGGGGAGGGCGTAGGTTAGGAATGAGGGGTGCGCGCCGATTTACCAGGCTCACCTGAGCTTCGTCGTGAAACCAGGCGTGTGACCCGCAGAGCCTGCTCTGCTGCTGGGCTGGGGGAATCGTCCGCCTGCTCTCGGGTCAGTGAGGCTGTGGTGGCGGCCGTGTCCAGCGTGCGATTCCGTAGCTGCTGGCCCAAGCCTGTGCTCCCGGCCCTCCCGGGGCTGCTGGGCCAGCCGAGCAGGTGAGCCGCAGCCACGTCTGCCTCGGGACCCGGGAGCCACTGTGGAGCCCGTCAGCACTGGCTCAGGGCGCAGACAGAGGCCCGGACGCCAGATCCGCTGCTTGCCAGCCTCTCTCGATTCGGCTTCCTCACCCAAAGGGGACCCCTGCAGCGCGCTGCGCAGTCTCAGCGGATCAGAGCTCCTGCTGGGGGGCTTTGGGGTTTGGCCTGCGCTTCTGGCTGCCACACTCTAGCCCAGTCGTTCCCGCAGACGCCCAGCGGCTTTAAGTCAAGCTCTTCTGAACGCTCTCCGTTAGGTAATCTGCTGTGACCAGGCCCACGCGGGCTCAGGGCTGCCCCCATCTCAACTCAGCATCTGCAAACGCCGGTCCATCTGGAGAACGTCCATGACGCAAACACCGAGGGGCCAGGGCTCTAGACTCCGAGGGGCCGCGCAGCTGGCACCACCAGGTCCTTGCTGCGTGGCCTCGGGCAAGCGACATCCTCTTTAAACCTCGGTTTCCTCATCCACAAAGTGGGGGTGATAGCAGTGTTTCTATGGTATTGGGGTACCCACAGAACGATGATAAGAATTAAATGAGAAAACCTGTGCAGTGTGCCTGGCATGGCGTTTCCTACATCGTGAGCCTTTGATAAGTGTGAGGGGCTATAAGAAAAGTGAGAAGAAGCTGGAGAGAAAAACTTAAAACTGGCTCAAAGACTGTCTTCATGTAACTTATGAAAAATGAGAACATGAAAGAAAACTAGACTGAATTGCAGCGAGATCTGGGGTAGGAGTTTATCCTGTTTCTGACTTCTCTGTGTTTTCTCCTTCTGGTTCTTAGCTTTCCGGCAGGCGATATTAATAGAATATCGGCAAAAACAAAGGTTTTAAAAATATATTTGAAGGCATTTGCTCCAAATACTACTTATAGCAAATAAAACTATAGCCAACAATACAGCCATCATAGGATTTCAAAGTACTCCTGAGAAGGTTCCACCCGGACTTGGCGCCAGGCAACGAGCTTGGACATGGCGGTGTAAGCGCCGGTCCTTGCCCCAAGGATGACAAACAGGTTGCGAAGGCGTCATCGTGCACGGGAAATCAAGGAAGCCCCTCGCGGTTAACGGCGGGGCGGCAGCATTCAAGCCCGGAGCCTCTGCCGACAGCCTGTCTCCGCACCACACACCGTGTGCGCGCGGCAGGTAATGCATGGCACGGTGCTGGGTGAAGATGGCAAGTGGCGTCCATCAGGGCTGCGGTGGACGGAGGATCTGGGCGGCGCCGGGCTTCCGTCTCCTTGCGCTCACATAATGCCTTACCTGGAGGGGTTGGTGCTCCACAGACCTGGAGGGAAAGCTGGGGCAGGGCGTGGCTCCGTGGCCCCTGCAGCTGGGACGTGGCCTACGTTCCCGTCGATGGCACGGAGTCCCGCTGTCTTCCTTCCTTTTGGCTGACACTGCCCTGGAGGTCGGCCTGCGTCCGGCCGTGACTGAGTCCCGCCAGAAGCGCCTAGGACGGAGGCGCTGTCTCCAGGAGGAGGGAGAAGGCGCCATGGACGGTGCAGGCAAGAGGGCTCTGAGCTGTGGGGAGGCAGAGGGCCGGGGTAGAGCGCTCCCCTGCGCGGGCGTGAGAGGGGACGGGCGCAGGCTCTTGTAAAGTGCGGGGTTCCAGTGCTTTGCTCCCGTGGTTACGATCTCTGGGTGTTTCTAGATCATTCAGCGATTCTTTCACGTTGTCTTAGGCGGGCCCCTCACTTCCTCTCGAGGCAAACCTGCCGCCTCCTGCGGTAGCCTGGACTCTGGGTTTCTCCGACTGGAGCCCAAGAGGCAGCCGTGGGCAGGGGGTGGGCGGTGAGTGAGAGGAAGGTGAGGCAGAAGGCGCTGAGCCCACGGGGTTTGGTGTGCCTGGACAAGGGCCACCTGCCGAGTGGGTGCCCTCCTGCGGCTATTGATTAGCTGGAGCTCTGCGCAGAAGCCTCCGCTGCTTCCTGATGACCCGGTGCCTGATGCCGTGGAGACACAGGCCCAGCTGGGAAGCGCAGTGTCCAGCGGGAATGGACCAGGTGCAGCTGAGGCGCCACGCCCGGGGGGGTAAGGGCTGCTTTGGGGAGTGGTAAGAGGCTCCTGGATCGCGCCTGGGTCTGCCTGCAGCTATCCCTCCCCTTTGAGGCCAGCACGGGAGGCAGGGCGGGAGGGCGAGGAAGGGGCGGCCACGCATGGGCAGCAGCAGATGGGACGTGGTGATGTGCCTAGAGCCACTCCAGCTCTGTTAGGAGGAAATTCCCATGGAAATCACCTGCAGGGCGGGGGCTGGGCCACACCCCAGAGTTTCTGATTCAGGAGGGCTGGGCAGGGCCTGGGAATCTGCATTTCTGACGAGTGCCATGACGACTCTGTGGTGGGGACAAAGGCTCTCGCTCTTTCCCCAAGTGCCCAGGGAGCACTCTGGGGTCCCTCAGGCCAGAGGCCTCTGAGCCTGGCCAGCTGAGAGGAGAGCCCTACTAAGAAGGCGAGCCCACCGAGGACCCGAGGAGCTGGAGGCCGGCTAAGATTTTAGCTTGTCAGTCTGCTGTGGGAAGGTGATTCCCTTGTCATGAGTCTGTGGAGAGACTGCTCTTTTCTGGGGGAACTTGCACTAAGAAAAGCCTATCCGTGCCTTTTGTACCCGCCTGCTGCACGGAGGCGATAAAGCGTCTTCAGGGAAGGAGGGGCATTTGAGGGGCGCTTACTAGGAGCGCGGCGCTGTGATTTCCAATCATCTATGAGGTCTGTGTCGCTTGCACTTGGCAAATGAAAAGCCTGAACCGCACAGCTGGTAACTGCGAAGGCAGGACTTGGACACGCATCACTCATGCCTTATCTCTGTTCTCTTGCTTTACCATTGGAAATTCAGGGATTACGGTAAACACACAAAATGCTGCTTCCTAATTTAAAAAGCAATGTGTATTAGTTTCCCTGGACCTGCCTGTAAAAAGTTACTGCAAACCAGGTGGCTCAGCTTTAAAACAACAGAAGCATTGTCTCACAGCCTGGAGGCCGGGGGCCTGGGACCAAGGGCCCCTCCCTCGAGCCTCCCCCTCTCGAGCCTCCCCTGAGCCTCCCTCGAGGCCTTCCTGGCCCCGCCAGCCACCCCTGCTGTCCCGGGTCGTGGATGCAGCGCTGCACTCTGCACATCTTCTCATGCTGTCCTCCCCTCTGTGCGGTCACATCCTGCTCCAGGACTTGATTCCATCTGCAAAGACAGTTTTCAAATACGGGCACACCGAAGGGTCAGGGGATGTGGATGCCACACCCACCACACGAGGACAGAGAAGGTACAAGAATGAGCAAGTGGGGATCGCAGGAATGGGAGAAGATACGATGCAGAGAAGGACGTCTCGGGGCATTTGGCTTTGGTCCAGAGGACAGCGCTCTGGCTGCCTCCCTCCTCGTGCGGGGCAGAACTGGGGACCCTCCTCCCCTCCCCTCCCCCTCCTCCCCTCCCCCTCCTCCCCTCCCCCTCCTCCCCTCCCCCTCTGTCGTCACACTCCTGCAGTGAGGGTGGGGGTGGGGGTCAGGTAGGTACCAGCAGCAGGAGGTAGAGCTGAAGAGGGGAAAAAATACCTTGCAAAGAGTAGACAGCATCAAGCCCGGACATTTTCTGAAAACTCAGGGTGGTGATTTAGAAGACAAATAGGACTTTACTGAGAAAGTGAGCAGGGTGGGCGGATATCTGCTGGAGGAAAGGGGATCCGTCGGTGTCAAACACTCGCGAGCCCTGGCTGTGGTGAGGAAGGGGCTGGGTCTGGGCTCCCCTCGGGGAGAGGCAGAGCAGGTGCTCACAGGGCAGGACGTGCTGCCGACTCCAGGGCGCTGCTGGGGAAGGGGCCCGGCAGGAAGCCGAGAGGGAGAGAGCGGTGGAAGGGCAGGAGGCTGCCCGGGGGCCCAAGGGCTGACGGCATGCCTGTGGCAAACAAGGGGTTTAAAAGGCGCGTAGACAGCGGACCCTCGTGCAGGGAAAGCCGGGAGAGCCACAGACGAGGCACCCAGGGAAGTGGGGGCCGCTGGAGAGCGGAAGAAAGGGGCCGAGGCTGACGTGGCTGCGTGCCTAGGAGCAGAGCGCGCCCGAGGCTGCTCAAGGGAGACAGGCCCGTGCGAGGCTAGCGGGGACGAGCGGGGAGACAAACAGGCGCAGAGGCTTCAGGGAGCCTGTGTGGCCGCCGAGCGCGTGTCCGGCGGCAGCTGGCGGCTTGCTGGCGTCTGTGAGCCCCTGGCTCGGGGCGAGCCGCTGCGCCGGCAGCCGGAGGCCAGCGGCGAGGCCCGGCGGTGCCTGTTTCCTGGAGCTCGCTGGGGGCGGGCAGGCAGGGCGGGAGGGGTGGGCCCGGCCAGAGCCGCAGCTCGGCGTTCCCGCCGTGACTGATGGACTGTGGCGTAGCTCAGGGAACGTCCTGTTCCCGAAAGCGCAAAGCGAGCGGCACCGACAGCCAGTGACGCGGCCTGCTTAACTCTTCCGTGGCCGTTTCCGTACACAGCAGCCCGCGTTGCCGAGAGTCCTGGGTGCAGCTCGGAGAGGTGCTGGCTGCCAACGCCTCTGGCTCTCTAGCCCTGGGGTCCTGTGCTCTGCCCGAGGGCAGGGCTGGAAAGCAGCTGGCTGGGCCCATGCCCGGCAGGCCAGGGAGGATGTGTTTTCTGTCTAGCAATGGCAGGCTCAGGGTCCTCTTTGGAAATCCCTCTGGCTGCTTCCAAACTCAGCTAAGTAAGGTTCCCCCACCTTCTAATGTCTGAACTTAATACCTGTTTCAGTGTGAATAAACATGGAGTGAAGTGAAAAAGAGTGAGCAGGTTGGCACAAACAGAAACTCAGCTAACACAAATCACGACTAGCAGGCTTGGATGGTGCCAGACACCCCGAATCACTTGCTAGTGCTAACCAAAGGTGTTTCTAGAACATTTCAGGCATGGAAGAAGGCAGCATGCAGGGAGGGGAAATGCAGGGCTGCTGGGGTGCACAGAGGCACAGGGCCCAGGGGGTGAGGAAACGAAGCCCCGCAGCCTCACCAGGCAGGGGAGCCACGGGCAGCGTTTCAGGCAGCAGGGTCGAGGGCGAGGGCGCCGGGGCGAGGGTGCGGGGCCGCCCTTCTGAAGTGGTTGGGGTGGAGCCAGGCCTTTCCGCTGGGGAGGAGTCAGGGAGTGCGCGCTGACGGGCTGCAGAGACCCTCGGGCCGAGATCTCGCTGACACACACGGTGGACGACCTTGCAGGATGATTAGGAAGTCTTGGCGGTTTTTCTCCGGTCCTCGTCCTCACTCTTGCACCCGAGAGCCTGTGCCACCAGCCCACGTGCGCCCGTCTGGTTCTCCGAGCTGCGCTCGAGCCCTCGTGTGGCTGCAGCCCCATGGCGCAGGCTGCGGCGTCCCCCTTGGCTCCCGGCTGCCATGCTGGCAGCATCAAGACTGGTCCATCGGCAACAGAGTTGGGTGGGATTTCATTAGCTTTAGGCCAAGTTTTCAGGTGGCCCTCGTGGCCGTCGAGGGCAGGACAAAGGGTGGGGGCCTGCTGGACTCGGGGCCAGCTCAGCCACAGACTTGCCCTGAGCAGCGCGCTGTCCTGGGCTCGGGAGCAGACGCAGTGGCCCCCTTCTTTCTCTCTGCAGCTTGGTTTCAAGGAAGCATCCAGTGAGCTTAAAATCTAGCAATGAATAGTGAGGCATTTTCCCGAATAACCACAATATGAAGCACAATATGATGCAGAATGCACCCTAGGAGGCGTCGAGATTCAGGTGCTTTGGGAGGTCAAAGGAGGAGAGACTCACTATTGCAGGTGGGAGTTAGATTCAGGTACGCGCTGCGCCAGCAGAGCTAAACAGCCCGTTCACTTCACAGTAATGTGATAAACAAA
Organism: Cabassous unicinctus; assembly: GCA_029593785.1. Taxonomy (NCBI): domain Eukaryota; kingdom Metazoa; phylum Chordata; class Mammalia; order Cingulata; family Chlamyphoridae; genus Cabassous; species Cabassous unicinctus. Next base: position 27,600 of record JAQZBX010004640.1, on the reverse strand, counting down.
ATGTTATTGACACGGCTGGCAAGACTGCGAATGCCATTCGGGCATTGCGAGAAGGTCTGATGTATAAATAACCGTGGGTTCCTAGAACCACAGAATTGAGAATGTTCGCACTGGAAGCGAGCTTGGAAGACATCCAGTTCAACCTCCGCGTTGTGCCCGTTTGTAAACACATGCCCAGAGGGGTGGAGCCAATTGTCCAAGACCACAGAGCCGGTCTGGCAGAGGCCGGCCCCGTCTCGCGGCTCAAGCTGCCCGTGCTCTTCTGGACAGCCTGCCCTAAACCATGTGTCTATTTGCGGGGTCGTGGCCCCAGGCTCTCTTCCTGACAGAATACACCAGCTTCTCGTGGACATGTCCCTGCCTCTCACAGTGTGGCGTCGGAGAGATCCCTTCTTTCCCGAGGGCTCCAGAGACCTGGAGCCAGGGACACAGATGGCATCTGGCCGATGGGCAGCTTTCATAAGCGTAGAGAGAACGCAGAGACGCCTGGAAGCAGCGAGCATCCTGCCGTGGTGGCCTCCGGCTCCTGCCCAGCCCCTGTCCCAGCAGGCCCTGCCCCCCAGGCCCCCTCCCCCAGCAGGTCGGCCCACCCGCCTGCTGTCTCTTGGCCAGTCCCTCTGCTCAGGCCCCTGCCGCCCGCCGTGCCCAGGGCCTAGCTCCCTCTGCGGGCTGCACCCCTTCTCCCTCACCACATCTTTACCTCCCTGTGCTTCCCGGGCCTCTTGACGCCTCACTTAGCTCCCAGTCTGGGCCCAGCGCCGCGCACTGACTGCCCGGCAGTGCCGGCCGCGGAGCCCCTGGCTCCCTTTCCACAGGCCCCGAGTTGTGCCCCACACAGGGGTCTCCTCTGGACCCGCCGCCCTGATCAAGCGTGTTTGTCACAGCCCCTGCTGCTGTCCTCGGAGCCCGCTCCACCAGGGTGCTGTGGGGGGAGCGTCTGACCGCTGAAGCCCCCTCTCCTGGCCTCGGCCTGCTCTATGCCGAGGCGCACGTGGCTTCCGGGCCTCTGACGTGGGCTGCAGGAGGCGGCTCCTTTGTGGCGTGGGGCAGAGGCTAGGGAACGCCAGGTGCTCCAGCGGGATGACTCGGACGCGTCTTCAGAGCTCCTCCGGGAGGCGCAGATGCCTGAGAAGGACCCTACACAAAACCGGCGTGACACCGGAACACCGCTTCAGAGCGTCCGTCCGTCACCTCATTTTCCCCGACCCGAGCCCGGCGAGATGCATTATCATCCCATCTCCACAGGCAGGAGTGTGCGCTAGTAGGAGAGCTGGGTCTCCAGCCCACGTGTCTAACGCTAAGCTGGCGAGCGGGGCACAAACGGGCAGTGATGGCAGGATCTCGCCGAGCTCTTGCTCAGCCGACATGTGAGCCCACCGTCTCTTTAGCGGGCATCTCATATCCAGTCTCTGCAGGTGGGCTTGTCCCTGGTCGACTCAATGGGATTACCACACAGCTGGGGCACGCAGTTTATTTTCTTCTTCCAGATTCTTTCCAAAGTTAAGTGTGCCCTCCTAGAGCTCGTGCCGTGTTCGCAGATCCTGGCATCCGAGTCACCATTACACAGCTCTTGGAGACGCCCCTAACCTAGCAGCCAGTCCCACTGGCTGACGTCTTCCTCTGTGTCGCATCTGGGTGGAGAAAGGTTGGGGGGCGGTGGCCTAGATGCTCGGGCATGGCCTCAGCCCTGCTCGCCTCTGGAACAGGGATGGCTGTGGTTCAAAGCTCCTTTGGATGGTCCAGCTCGCCCCGCCTCGTTTCCCTCTTCCCTTTTCCTCGTCTTGGCTCTGCAGCCTCGCTCTTGCTTTGGACCTTCTGTGGGGGTGCAGGCTGTCTCCATTCTTCACCTTACCCTGGGCAGGTTACGCAGCACCCACCTCTCCTCTTTTTCCAAATTTTCCACCACTTGATGCCTCTTGTCTTCTCTCGCTGCGGGTCCATTTTTCCCAGTCTCTTGGAAATTGCTCTTCCATTCAGCATGTGTTTATTGAGCATATTCTTTGTCCCATACTAGGGGCTTTGTAGTTACAGAGATGGACAACATCATCTTAGGAATTTTCAAAGCCTGGCAAAGGAGGCTGGTACATAAACAAATCAGCGCAATCCAGTTGTACCAGAGTTGAAGGGAGCTGTGTGGAAAGGCTGAGGGCAAAGAGGGGCAGCCGCGACGCCCTGGTGGGGGCTTGGTGGGACCGTGAATTCTACATGTTTGCAAATGAAAGGATGGGATGAGACGGTGAGGCTGGGGGGACAGGCTGAGGGGACGGCCCAGGTCTGCTCTAGGGAAGAGTATGGGATACAGGTGGTGACAGGACCGCAGACTCTTGGGATGTAATTAACACCACTGAATTGTATATCTGGAAGTGGTTAAAGGGGTAAATTTTACACTGCATAGATATTACCAGAATAAAAGTACCACCCCCAGGTAAAAGAATGAGAACCCTGGAATCTCAAGGTCAGATTTCGACGCTGACCTCTGCAACCTACTTGCTGTGTGATCCCGGCCAAGTTTCGGAAATGCTCTAAGCCTCAGTTTCCCCATCTGCCCAGAGAGGCTGGGAACACGGCTTGTCTGCAGAGATGCTGAAGGTTGAGGGGCGGTTCCCATGGCAGGCTTGGCCCAGGCCGGGGACGTGCGCCCCCACGGCATCACGCAGATGGCTGGGGAAGGGATGCCGGAGGCAGGTTCCAGGTTCACGAGAGCCACAGCTCTACTGCAGGCCAGTGGCTGTGTGAGCATCTCCCGAGAACGTGAAAAGGCAGCTTTCCCGTCCTTCTTCAGGTGGGGCCCAGAGCCTGCATTTTAAAGGCTCTCATGTAGGGGTCCAGACCACACTCTAGAAACCTGGGCTAGGCCACTGGAGATCCTAAGGCTTGCGATATTGCTGCAAACAAATCAAAATTTTACAAAGACGGCAGAAGAGAGATTGGGGCTCTCGCAGGCTGGGCAGTGAACTGACCAGTAGAGCCGGCACCTGGGTGGCTTCCTGACTCCAGTTTGGGCCCTTTCTCCTTTATCCAACTGCCATCCATGAAAGCCAAGCGCAAGTTTCCGTTGGAGAGGCCTGTGTGCCCTGCTGGCTGCCCGGGCTCTGTAACGAGCTGAGCTTTCAACACCTGCCATGAGAACGCTCAGGTCAGTAGGTGCGCTGGGCGCTGCCCCCTTAGAGATGGGGGTGGAGACACTTAGGAGTGCCCAGGGCCTGGGACCTGACCCCACCCTATGGAGAGGCTTCTGCCGGGGGGTGTGGCCGGACTCTGCCCCTGGGGCAGGGCCGCTTGCCTTGCGTGCTGGGGGTTTCTCACAGCCTGCCTGTCCGTTCCTGGGTCCACCCTGCCCCCTGCCTTTTGGGTAGCAGGTGGCTGTGTCCTGGAGCTGACACAGCTCACCTGCTCTGTCACTGGGTTTACAGAGCCACCCCCATTCTGGAAGAGGATCCTGAAGATGCAGGTGAGGTCGTGGAGCCCCAGTGTTCTCCGTGAATCCGGATGAGAAGTGTATCCTTCAGCCCCTACGCGTGCTTGAGCAGACCAGACCCTCCCTGGCTTTCCTGCAGAAATATCTGCGAGCAGACTCGTAGGACTGGCTGGGGCTCCTCCTCTAGCGCCCCCTCCCCCATGTGTCTGCTAGGGAAAAGCAAAAGCCCACCATGGAGCTGAGAGCGGGCGGCTGCCTTGGCCCCAGCTTACAGACGGGCAGGATCGGGAAGCAGCTGAGGAGGCCAAGCCAGGCCGCCCTTAAATGTCCAGGTGCTTTGTGCCCGCAGGCCGAGCAATGAGAGCCGCGGCGCGGGGAGCGCTGGCTGTGCCAGGTCCTGCGCGCATTCCCCGAGTCTTAACCAGCTGGGGAGGGGTGCCTGTCTCCCCACGATTTCACACGCAGAAACTAAACGGCTGCCCTGGGCAGCTGCAAAGCTGGGGCTCAAAGCCAGTGGGCAGGAGTCCGCCCTGGGGTCAGGCCACAGACTGAGGGAGGGGGGTGTTGCTGAGCAGTCAGCCGGTGGAAGAGCACAGCAGGCACAGGCCCTGGACCCCCAGAAGCAAGGCGTTACTTGGAAGAAGCTGCAAGTCCGGACCTCGAGCCAGAGGCGAGCGGCAGCACCGGAGCTGCGAGTGGACGAGGCGTTTCCCCACGAGCACTGGGGTTCTGCTGCCGGAGGCTCTGGTCTCAGCAGCACAGTGAGGCAGCAGACGGTGGGCTGCCTGCGCCGGCCGAGCCCTGCTGCCCACATCCAGCCTGTGGCTCTAGGCCACGCCTGTGGCGCATTTTGATGTGTGGCTGCAGGCGTCAGCCTCCCCCGTAGCTTCAGTCCACATCCCCACGTGCAGATGTGACTCGGGCCGATGCTGGCCTGGCTGGCTCTGCCATCTCCAGACCTGGATGTGTGGCAGAACCACCAGGAGAACGGACAAACAAATAACCAAAAACAAGCAACGAACACATCGTTTCTCAAGCCTTGCACACTCGGAGATTGAGTTAGTAGAGAAATTGCACTTTGAAAGTTGCCCAGGTAGTAATTCTGGTGCATGGCCAGGTGTGTGAAACCTCTCACAGACTATCTTGGGTGGACAAAGGGATTCTAGTTTTTATTTGCCAGTGCTCTCAGCATCCCATCTTTGCCATGAACTGGCAGCATTAACCAAACTCTTAAGGTCAAGGAGTTAGCAAAGCAACATAATATTTGGCTGGAAACTTGGAACACGTGGGCCACGAGAACAAGTGAGCGTTTTCACAGTGGTGACCCTGTGGCATGGAAGTAGCAGATCTCAGTTTGCATTCTGGCTGAGCCGCAGAGTGGCTGGGACCCTGAGGGAGCATTCGCCTTTCTCTGCCTGCGCTTCCTCGTCCACAGAGGGGCTCGCGCGTGTGGTCTGAAGATCTGTGAGAATCTCCACTCTCTGTACATCTCTTTCTGTCCCACGACAAATCAAATTATCAAGTGTTGATTGCACATTGCTACATGTCCAGGTACCAAACTTATTTGAAAAATTGGATCTTGGGGGAGAAAAGGGGCAAGAGAGGAGATAAATACTAGTGAGGGGCGGGAGGCTGGGCTGGAGCAGGCGCCATGAGCAGGTCCACTCTCGCTTGAGCCGCTCTGGGTGAGACAGCAGGCTGAAACAGCAAACAAATACAGCCCAAATAGCTGGTAACCGTGCTACTCAGCCCTGTGCAAATACTGCCAGGTGATAAAAAGCACTAATGCACCAGGCGCTCTCCTGGCGCTAAAATGCTGCTTCAGGAAAACGCATTCCCAGAAAGGAAACACTGCCGACTTGAGTGACAGGAACAGCTGGAGGCCCGTAATGGCTCAGCCAGGGAACAGGAAAAACAAAAATCTGTGCGTCCTGCGGCAGGAGCTGGTGCGAGCGCGTGCCTGTGAGGCTGTAGGGCCTCTGGCACACCTGGTATCACTCAGCAGCACTGGCTCCTGCGGAGGCCTTGGTGGCCAGGTGGGGAGACCCCACGGAGGCCCTAAAGGTGGGGTGGGATGAGAAGGAGAACACGTCTTACCTGGGGACACCTGCTCCCCGTCTACCGTACCTGGGGGCCCTCTGTGGAACGCCGTCCACACCGTCAGGCAGCTGGCAGGACTGATGAGCCACATGGGCTGCGGCCACCCGGGGGCGAGCGAATCCGGAGCAGTGCGGCGCTCAGGATGCCTGTTTGGCGAGCAGAGTGACTGCCAGTGCGTGGGAATGCCACCAGATCCCTGGGACAGAGAGCTCGGCCAACGCTGCGCTTGTCACTGTCCCCCTCGCCGTCTCTCTCCTGAGGGGTGTGTGGACCGAGGAGCGCAGGTGAGGGTCCAGCTTTCCGTCTTCACAGCCAGCCTCCGGGTGCTTTGCTGCCACTATCCACAACTTTGAGAGGAGGAAACTGAGGCTCAAGGCCCTCGCTGAAGGCCAGGTGGCCATAGCGAGGTCAGGAGTCACCCCAGGAGGACTCCAACAGTGCCCAGAAGAGCCCTGGCCTCAAAGCACCTGCACCGTCTCTGGGTACCAAGGAAACCGACAGCCTGGGAGGCAGACTGGCAGGGGTCTGAGAAGGCGCGAGGGGTGGTGGCCACCTCCTGGCCTACAGAGGGCTGCGCTGCTGCCTGCAGTGCATGGCCTGGCCTGCGCTGCTGCCTGCAGTTCCTTGTGGCCTGGGCTGCGCTGCTGCCTGCAGTTCATGGCCTGGCCTGCGCTGCTGCCTGCAGTTCCTTGTGGCCTGGCCTGCGCTGCTGCCTGCAGTTCCTTATGGCCTGGCCTGCACTGCTGCCTGCAGTTTGTGGCCAGGCTGCGCTGCTGCCTGCAGTGCGTGGGCTGGGCTCACAGGCACTGGGGGCCATGGGTGGTCACTCCCAGGAGGGAAGGCGCAGGGAGGACAGCATTTCATCTCAGTCTGGCCGCAGACCTCCTGCAGGAAGTGAGTGACAGCCTCTCTAGCTTGACCTGAAATTCTGAGCTACATCGTAAGGATGCATCAGTAGTTGAATTTCCAAAATGTGTACAGGGTGCTGAAAATAGTTCATGAGCTTCAACCTCAGGGGTTGGAATGGCTGTGACATGCAGTCACAGCAGGTGAGCGGCAGGCCGCAGCGATCCCGCAGGGCCTAGTTGAGAGCTCTGCCCGGCATCGCCTCCACCCGTGACAAACGCGGAGGCTGTGCCTCCTGAGCTGAGCCACATGCGCTCTCTGCTTCCCTAAGTTGCCGAGGACCCAGCTGATGATCCCGATTACCACTTTCGCGAGCTGCGCCTCCGAGGTGAGCCTGCTCCCACCTCAGGCTCTTCTCTAGAGGGAACAGACTGCAAAAGAAAGGGGCGACATCATCAGAGGCCCCCACCCCGCAGCATCTCAGCGTCTCCTTCTGGCCTCTCTCTCCGCAGATGGGCCCCAAAGAAGTGCAGGGCCTGACCCACCGGGGGTCTCGCTGAGCCACGGACACGTGTGCGGCATTCCTCCGTCGACTGCCAGGCGAGCAAAGGAAAGCCCAAGGAGGAGAGGCAGGTGCTGGGCACATTGACCTTCCTCTCGGCCTGAAGGAGAATTAAACATGAAGCAGCAGTTTGTTCCAGGAGAGAGAGCATGGGGCCGTGCTTGCAGCGATAGGTTTAGGGGAGCCTCTCCAGGCAAGCTGTTAGAGCCCTGCTGTCTCTCTGGGCCACCGTGAGCTTGGCCGGGGGCTGAGGCCAGTGTCCACTCTGGCAGGTGCCCGTATTGGGCCTGTTGCTCCTGGTTAGTGGAGCAGCTAAGCTGGCAGGGGTCTCTAGCCAGATTGCACTGACCCCCAGCCTTGTCCTCGCCCTTAACCAACGGCTTGAAAGAAGTGGCAGAAGGGGCCGTTTGAGGATGAGATCTGCTTGGTGGGTGGGCTTAATCTTGCTCTTCACTCTGAAAGTTTCTTGGGTCTTGGTGTAAATGCTCCTCCAGAAAGGCCTTCCCCAGCAAAATGCTCCAGTGAGCATATGTCCTCACCCTTATCCAGTGAACGTCTGTCCAGCACAGATGCACAGCGCCTCGGGGACCCACGCAGCATTGGCTGAGTAAATGGCGAAGTCGCCGTCAGATATTTGTTGGAGCGCAGATGCAATACCTGTCCTCAGGACAGGCAGCAAGGAGTCAGCGTGTGCTGAGGCGCCCAGCAGGAAACGCAGCACACAGCATCCAATGCGCTGTTCTTGACCATTTTGTGGTGCTGTCATGGGTGAGAATCTGGGGAACACTTCATCGCAAATGCCAAGCCGAAAGTGTGAAATCGGAGTTTGCCTAGTGGGGAAAAGTATTCCAAGAATACTGGTCAAAGCCAGGGGTCACCGAGCAGGTGTGGCACGGAGCAGATGGGGCACGGTTGGGAATGGCAATCATCCAGAGAGTTAGAATGCAAGGAGAAGTAATGAAGAAAATGGGCTAGGAAGGTAAGCAAGTCTTCTGGAGCACACTTGGGAGAGGCGTCCGTCTTACACATGATGGGGCATTTAAAAGATTTGATCCCCTTTCATTGTATTAGATTCAGCGAGATGTCCTTGATTAAGCTATGTTAAGATTAGGGCTTTGATTCGACCACGTCAGTAGGGTGTAACTCAGGTTAAGTCCCCGCCCCCTTGGTGGGCTGATACAAGTGGGCACTCACTCAAGAAGACAGGCAGAAGAAGATACAGAAGAAGGAGAGAGAAACTTTGTCAGTTTTGATTCTGGAACCCTGGGGAGAGGTAAGCCATTCACCTGATAGTTTATAGAGGAAGAGACCAGAGCCTTGAGCAGCTGAGAAGGCCCAGAAAGAAACCAGTCCTCCAGCCTACAGCTG
>JAQZBX010004640.1:0-19206 GCA_029593785.1 Cabassous unicinctus | reverse complement strand
GCTCTGGTACTTTGCATCAGCACCTCTTTGGCTGACTAATACACAACATTAGTGGTGTATCTGGAAAATTGAACATGGGAAGTCCCTAGAGGGTTACACAACATTAGTGGTGTATCTGGAAAATTGAACATGGGAAGTCCCTAGAGGGTTTTCACCGGAGGACAGGTGTCTTGTCCTCCCTCCTGCGAATATCAGAGTGAAGGTGGAGGGTGGGAAGTAAAGGTGGTGCTGATGATTCCACCTGGGGGGATGGAATTGTATCTTGTAGGCTGGAACACAAGAGCTCTGCTTTCAAGCCATTTGATAATATGGCCTCTTTTGCATCAGTATCTGCATCTGAAAAATGCAGGCACTGGATGAGCTTTGCATTTCCCCTTAGCACTAACATTCCAAAACTCTATAGAATCATAAACTAATAAGATGCAATTATGTAGAGTGAGTAGAAATTTCACACTTGCATGAAAAAGAAGTGAGCACAGAGACTGGCTCAGCAGCAATCCTGTGAGGGGCTGAAGAGAGGAGGGTGGAGAAGCAGGGTCCCTGTCCTGTGCCTCGTGCGCTCACCAGGGCCGGTCTGGAAACTGAGCTGGGGCTCACCTTTCAGAGGGGCCTGGGCCCCTGGGACTGAAAAGTGGTCAGGAACACAAGGGTCCTCCAGGTTTAGGAAAACTGAATGAAGGAACTGGGAATATTTGGCCTGGAAAAGAGAAAACATAAGGAAAGTGTCTGCACTGCCTTCATATATTTGAAAGACTTCCATAGAGAAAAAGGATGTGGTTTTATTGGATTTCAGACATCAGATTTGGGACCAACAATTGGAAGTTTCGGAAGGCCTAGCTGGACGAAGGTAAAAACTTTCCACCAAACAGATTCTTTTTTCAAAAATGAAGAGGACTTTTATAAGTTTTATGCACTTGCCATAGAAGCTTCATGACAGAAGAGGGTTCTCAACAGAATCGCCATGTCCCCTGACCTGCCTGCCGACAGCTCTCGCTTAACAAGGGTCTGTTACACGAGGAAATTACTGCAGATTGTTTTGAGTGAACTGTGAGTTCCTTTCTATCCCTGACGTAAAAATTAGCGTCTCCATCCCTAGCACTTCTGTTCCTACTGCCCTCACCACATAAACCCCGATTTATTCTTTAACTGCCCCCTTTCTAACCAGGCTACGAGCTCACCGCAATCAGGGCTGTGTTACAATGGCGTCCTCAGTGCTCAGGCTAACAATTCTGACATGTAGTAGGTGCTCCCAATAAGCGGGGCCACCAGACAATTTATTATTCAAACCAGCACGCTTGACAGCTGAAGCCTGCAGAGCCGACTGCCCCGCATGAACCGGCGCCGGGCTGGGCACTTGAGCACGCACGGCCGCGGTGCGCTGTGCGGTCAGCGAGGCAGCGGCGCTCAGGGCACCGGGCGCAGCTCGGATGACTGACGAGGCACAGCGGAGTCAACCAGACTCTCTTTGATGCGGCATTTAAATGTTTGAACCCATCTACTGCTTCCCCTGTCCTTATTTTTCTCTTTTCCAGTCTAAACAGTCCCGGTTTCTTATCCTTTCCCTGTTTGCCTGGAGCTTGCCCCGCTCTTGGGGTTCTCTGACTCTGGAGGGGCTTCCTCCCGACAGGCCGGCTCGGCGGGCGGGCCTCGGCCTCCAGGACGCACACACTCCACCCTCGCGTCCGTCGGCATCCTGCTCCACCCCCAGCCTCTCCCCACAGACCGTCGGCTGCTTCCCTCTCCGCCAGCTCCAGAACGGCTGTGACCTTGGAGATTTAGGAATCTCTGAGCCAACATTTTGCAGCCCGCCCTCAAAGCCTTGCTGCTGGTCCAGCCCTGACCCGGTGCCCCGACTACCACCTGTCCTCTGGCCACAGTTCTGGTCATGGGCCTCTGTCCTGAGCCCCTGGTGGCTGTCTGCAGGCGGACTGGGCTGTCCTTACCAGTTGTCTCCTCCCACCGAGGCCCACCAGGAAGCCTCAGGCCCACAAGACGCTGCGTCCACCGTGTCCTCCCACAGGCCTGCAGGACTCTGCCAGCAGACGCATCCTGGCACCTGCGAAGAGCTGACCTGCTGGGACGTGGCACCGTTGCACTTTCTCTACTTCCTGGATGGCCTTTTCCCACCTTCCTTTCTTTATTTCCTTCTCTTTCCTCACTTTTACTCTGATTGTTTTCCTATTTCCCCCTTTCTCTTCTTTTTTTTCCTACATGTAAGTATTTGCCTCAAAGAATGCAGATAGTTCTGTGTTTTGCTGTTTTTTAATGGAAAAAAAGAAACTTCTCAAGGATCTAACCTGATTGCAGTGAGAGGGAGTCCTCTGCTTCCTGATTCCCACACGCGCTCTGTGCTGGGAACTCAGCCAGCTCCCCGGCTTGCTTGTAGATGGTCTGACCAGTCAATTAAAAAATAAGTGCAAGATTCTGAGTGGTGATGCTCCATTCCCCCAGCAAAAAGTCTCCATGTAAATATACAGCATATTATGAAATTGCCAGAAAGCCTTGAAGAGAGAACTGAACTTTTTCATGTTGTCACATTATACCCTTGAGCTTACATAGTCTATGAATTCTGGAATAAAAGTTAAAGTCTCCAAAAGTTTGACAATCTCAACTGCAGGGAGTTTTTTCAGTAGAGGATGATTCTCTTTCAGCAGCTTCTAACATGAGGTTAGTAGATCCAACTGCAATTTTAGAAAAGTATTAGGGGTGGAATAAATAAAACAGCTTACTATTTAAACACCAGAAACTTTACTGCTTGCTCTGCCCCTAGCTAGCTATGGCATCCTAGGAAAGCCATTTCATCTCTACAGTTCTTGTGTCCTTGTTTCTAGACTTAAGGTATGGGTTTGATGGTCCAAAGCATTTTCTGATTTAACACAAAGGTTAAGAAGTAATGGTTGTCTTGGCTTTGTACTACAAGTAGATGCAATGTTTATGTAACTGTATATGACTTGCTCCATGTGGAAATGGCAAGCTTCAGGCAAAAGAGGGTGTCCCCAGAATTCTATGGAATGGAAGGTCGTGTTAGCTTGGGGGAGGTCGTGTTAGCCTGTGGAAGGTCGTGTTAGCCTGGGGAAGGTCGTGTTGGCCTGGGGAAGGTCGTGTTGGCCTGGGGAAGGTCGTGTTGGCCTGGGGAAGGTCGTGTTGGCCTGGGGAAGGTCGTGTTAGCCTGGGGAAGGTCGTGTTGGCCTGGGGAAGGTCGTGTTGGCCTGGGGAAGGTCAGTGTAGCCTGTGGAAGGTCGTGTTGGCCTGGGGAAGGTCGTGTTAGTCTGGGGAAGGTCGTGTTAGCCTGGGGAAGGTCGTGTTAGCCTAATCAGCAGGAGACACTGCTCATATGAGGTGCTGCCTTTCTCCATTTGTGTGACTTTGGACACATTGCTTTGCTACTCTTAAAGCTTCATGTGCAAAATGTATATAATAATATAATAATTATAATGTAATGATAATGTATCAACTCTGAACGCTTGTTGGATGTACTATGTATATGCTGGATGTGGTTTTTGAAACTTAGTATGTGTTTAATAAATGTTAGTTTTTGTCAGTGCTCCTCATCTGTGAACTGATCTTGGTAGAAACAATCCCTAAGACCTGATCTGGCTCTAAATGGCTGTAATTTGTATGGGTTTATGGAAAATGTAGTGGCACGTGACTTCCAGGTTGTTTGGGTACCGGGTAACTGGAATTTGGGGAATGAGGCCAAAATTCTTATGAAAGTACCAAACTTATGATAATGGCAAATGCTATTTTGGGGCTATGTTACGTTTTCTAAGATAACGGAGCTTTTTCATTATTAAAAACAGCTCTTGGATGCATTCCTATTCTGCAATTGCACTTACAGTTTTCCGGGGACTGGGGGAGCAAGGGAAGAATTTTGTGATTTTCTCTGCCAAAGGCTAAAATGTTGGAGCTACTAACGTCTCAGAAATGCACGTCCCTAACGGGACCTCTCCCATTGGGGTGGGGGTGGCGGAGGGATGCAAAATGGGATAGCCTCTTTGGAAAACAGTCTGGCAGTTTCTTAAAAAGTCAGACATGGCTTTACCACATGATCCAGCAATTGTGCTTTTAGGTGCTTACCAAATGGATATAATTACTGTAATTGAAAAGGTACATCCACACAAAAGCCGGAACACCAATATTTATATGCAGCTTGTCTCATAATTGCCCCAAACTGGAAGCAACCAACTGTCCTTCATAAGTGAACGGATAAACAAACTGTGGTACATCCACGCAATGGAATATTATTCCTCAGTGAAAGGAATGAGGTCTCAACCTACGAACAGACATGGAGGAACCTTAAATGCATGCTGCTAAATGAAAGAAACCAGTCCAAAAAGGCTACATACTATATGAGTCCACCTGTGGGACATTCTGGAAAAGACAAAACTGTAGAGACAGTAAAAAGATCAGTGGTTGCCAGGGGTTGGGGGCGGGGTTGAGAGGAAGGGATAAATAAGTGACGCACAGGAGACTTCAGGGCAGTGAAACGCTTTTGCATGATTCTGTAATGGTGGACTTGTGACGTGCATTTGCTCCAAACCCACAGAACTGTAAACACAAAGGGGGAACGCTGATGGAGCCGTGGACTTTGGTTAGTAATAACGGATCGATTCTGGTTCATCAGTTCCAGCAAGTGGGCCTCACTAACACAAGATGTTAATCATTGGAGAAACTGTGGGGGTGGGGGAGTGGGGTGATGGGGAACTCTGACCTCTGTGCCTGCTTCTTCCGTACACCTAAAACTGCTCTGAAAAAGAAAGTCTATTAATGATAACAGTAGAAAAGAGCACTGCCAGAGAAAAGTGGTTTCTTCAGTGGGCCTGACTGATCACCAGGGAGAATTAGGCTGGGTCTGGTGCACCTGCAGCCCGCTGGGGGCCGGGGGCCGCTTGTGGGGGGCTGGGCCTGACACCCGCCCCGTGCCCGGGCCGTGTCCAGGCAGGGCTGGAGGCCTGAGCAGCTCTCTCCCCGCCTGTGACGAGCCGGCGACCGCGCTCGGCCTCCAGTAGGGCGCGGCTCACGAGGGGGCCTCCTGCCGACACGTCCCGAAAGTCACGCGCAGAGTACCCCTATTCCTGATGTTCCATTTTCATGAACCCTTTGGTTTTAAATCTGTTATATCAAATGCCTGACTTTTATAAGAGTAAAATTAAAATTAATAATTAAAATAAAAAATTTAACGTAAAACATGCTACATTGTTCAGGGAAACAGTGCCGTCTGTATTTAAGAGTAAATAACACAACTCTGTACTCCAAACCGAATGCCCTGTTAACTGTATGTTAAAGAAATTGGAGCCAATGCAGAATTTGGAGTAGGCACTGCACCTGGTATCTTTAATTTGGGATCACACGTTTCAGAAAACCCTTTACCTGCATCGCTTTCCTGGCAGGCAACGCTGGCCTGTTCCTGGAAGAACGTAGCATGTGAGACGATACGGAGTCCTGGGGGCGAGAGTGGGCTCATGGTGGAACCAAATGATTGAAGGCATGTAGGGGGCCAAGATTTTAAAAAATTAGGCATTCACGGTGAGACCATTTAATCAAGGTGAGAACTGAACTAGCGAAGACATAAAGGAACCTCCATGTTTTGACCCAGTGGCTTTTCCTGCCTCAGTTTCCAAGATCAACTGACATCGCCTGCCTGTGTGACCTGCTTAGCTGGACCAGTGGCCAGGGCTGGCCCCCCTCCTGCTCTCAGCTGCCAGCTGAGCCCTTGCTGCGCTGGCTTGGGGTCCTGCTCATGCCTCCCCCTCTGGCGTGTCGGTCCACTCGTGGGCCCTCTCCGTGGCCTGGAGTTGGCTCCCGTCACAGCCGTCTGCCCCCGGCAGGAGCCGACTGCGTTTTGGGGCCTGCTGTCTGGCCGGCTGGCGTGCTGGCCTCCTGGCCCACGTGTCCCTGGGGCTGTGGGCGGCTCATCTGCTTCTCTCCTCACCGTGTCCCAAGCCGTCAGCGTCTGCGTCCCCTGGGCCCACAGCACCCTGACCCCGGGCCTAGACACCCTGGCCTGCCTTCTGGCCTCGGCGTGACAGTGTTGCGTGCCCAGACGGGAGGTTGCCGAGGGGCCCTGCACTGGCTGCTGGCTACAGGGCTACAGGGCGTGTGGCGGAAAACTCGGCCACAGTCAGAGGCTCTGGTCCAGACTTTCTACCAGGTGTGTCATCCCAAGTCACCTGATCTCTTTGACTCTCATGTCCTGACTTCAAAATGGGGATAAGAAGAGTACGAATGACAGTTATAGCCACCAAGCCCTCCTTAGAGTGATGTAAGGGACGGAGGCTGAGCATTTCATGTGCTTCTTTCTATCCCTTTATCTTCTTGGGTCAAGGTTCTGCTCAACTATTCTTGCCATTTTTAAAGAGTGGATCGTTTTCTTTCTTTCACTGAGTTTTATTTTTTAAATTTTAATTGTAGTAACAAATATACTACTCAAAATCTCCCACTAACCACTTTCAAGTTTACAAATTGGGGGCATTGATGTCGTTCTCAATGTTGTGCTGCCTTCTCCACAGCTTTGTTATCACCCCAGACAGAAACTGCACACGCTGAGGATGCCTCCGTCTTCCCACACCGCCCCCGCCTCTGGTAAGAAATGAACCTTATCTGTCTCTGTGAAGTTGGTTCTTCTAAATATTTCATGTAGCTGAGATAGAGCATAGACTGGTTTGTTTTACGTTATTTCATGCAACATGATGTAGTTAAGGTTCATCCATGTTGTCGTGAATCAGAACGCTTTCCTTTTTACGGCTGAATTATATTCCATTGTGTGCACATAGCACATTTTGTTTATCATTCATCTGTTGATGGACACTTGGGTTTCTTCCATCTTTGGCTATTGTAAATAATGCTGCTATGAACATTGGTGTACAAATATCTGTTTGAGTCCCTGCTTTCAATTATTTTGGGTATATACCAAGAAGTGGGATTGCCAGGTCACATTGTAATTCTATTTTCAACTTTTTGAGGAACCACCAAACTGACTTCTCTGTGGCTTCACCCTTGTACAGTTCCACCAGCAACATATATGGATCCCTATTTCTCTGCATGTTCGTCAACACTGGTTACTTTCTGTTTTTTTTAAAAAATAATAGCCTTCCTATTGGGTGTGATATGACATCTCATTGTGGTTTTAATTTGTGTTTCCCTGATGACCAATGACATTGAGCGTCTTTTTGTGTGCTTATTAGCCATTTGTGCATCTTCTTTGGAGACATGACTATTCAAGTCCATTGCCCATTTTTAAACTGGGTTATTTGTCTTTTTGTTGTTGAGTTGTAGCAGTTCTTTATATATTCTGGATATTAAATCCTTATCAGATATATGGGCAACAAGTATTTTATCCCATTCTGTACTTTGTTTTTTCATTTTCTTTATACTGTTCTTTGACGTACAAAAATTTTTAATTTTGATGATGTCAATTTTATCTATTTTTTTCTTTTGTTGCTCATGCTTATGTCAGATCTAAGTTATTATCACCAAATCCAAGGTTTTCACCTGAGAGTTTCATGGTTTTAGCTCCTGTGTTCATTGATCCATTTAGAATTCATTTTTGTATTGGTTGCAAGGTAAGTGTCCAACTTAATTCTTTTGCAAGTTGATATCCAGTTCTCTCTTTTTTGAAGAAGCCATTCTTTCTCCAATTAATGTACTTGGCACCTTTGTTAAAAAAAAGTTTCCCATAGATGTATGTGTTTATTTCAGAGCTCTCAATTCTATTCTATTGGTCCATATGTCTATCTTTATGCCAAGACCACACTGGTTTGGTTACTGTGGTTTTGTAGTAGGTTTTGAAGTTGGGAAGCATGAGACCTCCAACTTTATTCTTCCTTTGCAGTATTGATTTGTTTATTTGGGGCCCCATGCAATTCCATACGAATTTGAGGATCAGTCTTTCCATTTCTGCAAAAAAGGCCCCTGGAATTTTGATGGGTATTGCATAATTAAATGTGCAGATCTCTTTCAGTAGTATTGAGATTTGAAATTTCTTTTTATTTGATACAAGTCCTTTACCAGATATATGATTTGCAAAAATTTCTCCCAGTGTGTCACTTGCCTCTTCCTTCTCTTATAGTTTCTTTAAAAGAGCAGAAGTTTTCAGTTTTTATGAAGCCTGATTTATCATTTTATAAATTTTGTTTTGCCTTTTTGTGTCCTAAGAAATCTTTGTCTAGCCAAGATTGCAAATATTTTCTCCTGTGTTTTCTTGTGAGGTCAAGGTTGAAGTTCATCACTAGTCATTAAGGAAGTAACCACAATGAGATATCGCTATACATCTCTCAGAAAATATAAAATTAAAAGCCAGGCCATTCCAAGTATTGATGAAGATTTGGAGGAACTGGAAACCTCATCCACTACTGGTGGAGATATAGAATGGTACCACCACTTTGGAAAACAGTTTGGTAGTTTCTTTGTTAAACGTACACTTAGCACGTGATCAGGCTATTCGTCCTCTAGGTATCTTCCCAAAAGACCACAAAGCTTATGTCCCTTCAAAGACTTGCTCACAAATGTTCATAGATGCTATTTGTAACTGTCCCAACCTGGAAATAAATGTTCATAAATAGGAGAATGGATGAAAAAGATGTAGTATATCCATACAATGGAACACTACTAAGCAACAATATGCAAAAACATGTATGGATCTCAAAATAGTGATGAGTGAAAGGAAACAGATAAAAAAGAATATAAACTGTATGGTTCGATAGACATAAATTCTAGAAAATGCAAACTAATCGACAGTAACGGAAAGAGCCATGGTTGCCTGAGGATGGAGAGGGTGGGATACAGGCAAGGGATCATGGAGAGGCACCAGGAGAGCTTGTGTGGTCATGGAGACATCTGCCACCTTGAGTGTGGTGATGGCTTCACAGGAGTAGACATACGACCACCACCTAGCGTGTGACGGTGACTTTAGAGGAGTTCACACATGCTGCCACCTTGAGTGTGGCGATGGCTTCACACATGTGTTGAAACTGATCAAATTATACACTTGAATATGTGTTGTTTATTGTATGTCAATTCTACCTCATTAAAGTTGTTAAAAATGGGAAATATTGGAATAAATATCCACTTATGAAAAAAATGTGATTACAGGGCCCCAGTGAGGCCACGCCCAGGAAACTGCCCTGACAGCTGTGTCTGCTCAAGAAACGTGGGCTGTTGTTGCTCTCTATGCCATAGGAACTAGGGAGGTTTCCTGAAAGAGAACTAGACACAGCTGCTGGGGGGCGCAGACTGCTGTGTTCCCAGCCCCACCCGGCGGGAAATGTCAGGTTGGGATTACCATGCCAACCACAGCCACCAGCCTGCTTGGGCTTTCAGTCCCTCAAAAGATTTCTTTGCAGGGCTCGCCTGTAGCGCAGCCCCTCGGCCTGTCTTTCACTCCCTGCGAACAAGAGAGAGGAGTGGCTCAAGGTGCCCAGGCTTTGCCTCTACCTAGAACAAGAATTCCCTGGCTGTACCTCAGAGTTTACAGGGGAGCTTTTGGAAAATGCTGATGCTTGGGCCATGTCCCTAAAGATTCCAGCTCACTGCCTCTTTTTCAAGCTCTGCAGGTGACTCTAACAGACTGGCTGACACGGGAGCCTGGAGCTCTGCCCGTGCGGCCACAGCATCTGCAGCTCATTCTCTGAATCTCTAACTTTATGTTCAAGCAGTGTTTAGAAGCAGCTAGCAGAACTGATTATGATAATAATAATAGTGAAGAGTCAAACAGTGCTTAGGCTTTTACAAAGAGTTTTCTCTTTGAGTCTCAAAGACAACGTGAGAAACGGGTAAAATGAGATTATTGTTTTTATAAAATTTGTCTTTCCCCTAATTGATTATGAATTCAATAAATGGTATTTAGAAATATTTTAAAGAAAAAATAAGGAAAACTATGAGGAGAAAACAAACAAACATACATCTGTAATCTAATCTCTCAGAGAAAACCACAATTAGCATTTGGTTCTTTTTATACAGATACAGTAAATGAACTTTTTATTATTTTCACGACACTAGGCATAAACTGTACCAGTGTTTTGTTAGTTGCTTTTTTCACTTAATGCATCAGAGTAATTTCCCCATTTCCTTACATATGCTTTGAGAATGATATTTTTAATGACTGTTTTCTGGTACATGGCATGGAAACACTATGATTTATTTAACCAGTTTCCTGTTGTTTGACAGCTTGTTTTCAATTTTTGTGTATTAAAAATAAATATATCCGAATGTGGAATAAGTGGAACTTTCATGCACTTCTGGTGGGGGAGTAAATTCATACACATACTTTGGAAAAAGGTTTGGCAGTATCTACTAATGCTGAATATAGGAATATTCTATGACTCAGCAATTCCTCCCCCAGGGAAATACCCAAAAAAGTGTTCAACAAAAGGAAGGCACAAGAATATTCACAGCAGCACTGCTAGTTACAGCCCTAACTGGAGCACACCTGACATGCATCAACAGTGGAATGCATAAATGTATGGTCACAGTCACACAATGGATCACAACAGGCAGCGCCACCACAGTGACGCGCGTCAGCACGGATGACTCTCCCAAACATAATATCCAGCAAGAAAAGGCTAGCCACAGAAGAATGCATATAAAAACAAGCAAGATTAGTCTATCATGTTAGAAATTAGGATAGTGGCAGCTGGTGGGGGAGGCAAATGTGGTGTTGATTAAACTGGATGTATTCACCTTATGAAAACTAGTTGAGCTGTGCATTTATGAGCTGTATTTTTTCCTGTATGTTTACTTCAATACAACTGACAAAAGTCTCCACCATGTTCTTATAAATCTTGGAGGTAGGTGTTGTTCCTCCTCCTTTTGGTTGGGGAAAACGTGGCTTTCGGCGTCGAGGTGGCTTTCCTTGGGATCACACACACGTGCCTGGCTGAGGGAGCCTGAACGTGGGCCACCTGACTTCCAGCCGTGCAGACTGGCCACGGTCCTGACCGCCTTCCGGCAAGGCCCTGGTGCTGGGGCTACGAGGCAGCAAAGGGGCACCGGCTCTTGGGATCAAGCACTGCTCTAAAGAGGAAATGTGAGTGGGTACCCAACAGGTCACTTTCAAAAAGCAAGTCAAAGCATTCTTTTCTTTCATCAGGTTGCTTGCTTTGGTGTTTGTCCAGGGTGTGATGGCTGTCACATCCAGAGAAGGAGACTTTCTGGAAGAAGAGTTTTTTTCCCCAAACACATAACTTTTCAGTGGATAGTGCTGTTTCGTGACGAGTTACCACCGGTCCTGAGAAGCCATCCAGTCTCCCGAGCATCCCGGTGAGTGACTGGGTGACAGTATTGCTGTCCTGCTGTTGCTTCCAGCCTCACAGATTTGACAAAAGAGCCGAAACACCTTGTTTTTAAGTTTATCTGTTCCCAGTTATAGTACAATGTCCACATTTTGGGGAGCTTAACATATTAGGGCTTTTTCTTGATAATAGAACATTAGAATTTGACTTTTAATTCTAAACACAACAGGAATGAAATATGTGTAGATCTGGCCACCTTTTGGAATTCTGATAAACAAGTGGCATAAAAGGATGTGTAAAAAGATTTGGAGTATGAATTAGGGAAGTTATTCCATAGTCTCTTAACTTACCCTACTTTGGAGTATATAAACATTTCCTTTTGTCTCAGCAAATATTAGTTGAGAACATATTCCTTGCTGGGTATCATATCACAGAGTGGAAGAGCTTCCTTGCTGTTAAAAATTTATGAGCTTTTTGTATATGTAAGTGGCTCTGCCTCTGATTTTCCTTGCTTACTGCCTTCAGAGAGTTTCCAGGCCACGGTCAGGAAGGGAGAGCGCAGGAGGAGACGGCGGGCTCCCTCTAAGTTGATAAAATGGAACTGAGAGTCCAGGGAGATTAAGGCAGAACCACAAGAGGAGATAGATGCACAGAAAGAGAACTGTCAAGGTCTGCAGAAGGTCACCTCTGAGTGTTCAGCTGAGCACTGATCATTGTATGCAGATGAGGCCTGGGAAAGAACCTTCAGAAAGGGCTACAGGGAACACTGCCTGATGGTCACACAGGGCTGGGAACAGTGCCTCTTCCTACCAGCCAGACTGAAGGACTCAAAACACAGGGGGTATTTGGCAGAGTGCCCCTAAAACTGTGCATCAGTGGTGGGGACTAATTAGCTCAAGGTTGAGCGCAGTGCTGGACCTTTCTAACAAATTTTAAAAACACGACCTGAAAAGATAGAACTTTTGCCCAGTAACATAAATGCGTACTAGAACAAAGTACAAGAATGTTTATAGGACTATAAGAATATCCAGCAACAAGGTAGAATTCACAATGTCTGCTATCCAACAAAAAATACAAAGAAGTAGGAAAACATAAACAAAATGAGGATAAAAACAAACAATTAAAACCAAAACATTTAATTCATAACTGACACAGATGTTAGAATTAGAAGACAAGGACATTAAAACAGTTATTATAATTATATCCCATATGTTCAAAAAGGTCATTAGAGACAGGAAATATAAAATGCCCAAATCAAACTTCTGGAAATGAAAACTATAATGTCTGAGATGAAAAGTGCACTGAATGAAATTAATAGAAGGCTGTGCATTGCAAAAGAAAAGATTAATAAACTTGAAGGCATACAAATAGAAGTTATCCAAGATGAAACACAGAGAGAAAACAGACTGTAAAAAAAGAGCATCTTTGAGCTGCAGGACAACTTCAAGCAGTCTATTCAGAATATATTTGAAAATTTTGAAGGAGAATTTTAAAAGATCTTTAAACAATGTAGGTAAAAATAAAGATCTTTTCAGTTGAAATAAGTCATCACTAGCAGACCCACATAACAAGAAATATTAAAAAATTGTTTTTCAGGCAGAAGGAATATAATACCAGATGGAAATCTGGCTCTCCACAAAGGAATGAAGAACACCAGAAATTTACATGAGTAAATATGTAAGATTTTTTTCTTATTTAAATTGCTTTAAAACATAATTTACTTTTAAGCAAAAAAAAATATAACAATGTAGTGTGGCATTTATTATGTATATAAAATTAAAGTGTATGATGGCAACAGCACAAATAATGTGAGAGGAACTATGCAATTAAACTAGTGTGGAGTTCTTATATAGTATATAACATGGTATAATATCATTTGAAGGTAGAATGTGATAAGTTATAGATGTGTACTATAAATCCTCAAGCAACCACCAAAATAACAAAATGGAGAGTTATAGTTAATAAGTCAAAAAGGAATTACATTGGAATCAGAATAAAATACTCAACTAAAATTTTCAAAAGTTCAGAAAGAGGAAAAAGAGAGAAAAATCAGATGGGACAAGTAGAAAATAAATGGTGAGATGATAGATTTAAGCCCAAACATATCAATAATCACATTAAATGTAAATGGTCTAAAGACTTCAAATAAAATTCAGAGATATTCAGATTTGATTAAAAAAAATCCAAGACCCAACTATATTTTGCCTACATTCTGCCTATTAGAAACACTCTTTGAACATAAAAATATAAACAGGTGAAAAGAATGGGGACAATGTCTGGAGTCATTTTTGGTTATCACAAGTGGGGATGGATAGAGACCAGAATGCTGCAAAATATCCTACAATGCAAAGGACAACCACTCATAACAAAAAATTATCCAACCCAAACATGGTAATAATACCAAGATTGATAAGCCCTAGGTTAAAAGTAAAAGGATAAACTACAATAACTATAACCAAAAGCTACTGTGTATATTAATATCAGCCAAAGTAGATGTCAGAGAAAAGTATAATACCAAAGATAAAGTTCATTTCATAATTTTTAAGAGGGTTAGTTCATCAAGAGTACATATTAATCCTAAATAGACAAATCTATAATTATATTCAGTGAGTCAATGCCTCTCTCTCAGTAATAGACAAAACAAGTAATGAAAATATGTAAATACAAAGAAGATTTGAATAATACTATCAGCCAAGTTGAGCTAATTGACGTTGTGGAACAGCTCAGCCCACAACGCAGGATGCACGTTTTTTCCGAGTGTATGTGGAATACTTACTAAAGTAGGCCACGTTCTGGACAACAGACAACCTCGACGGATGTAGCAAGGCTCAATTCAAACAGCACACTTCATCACAATGGAATTAAATCAGGAATCAATAGCACTAAGACATCTGGAAAACTCCCAAGTATTTGGACACTATATAACACAATTTTAAATAACCAATGAGTCACATAAAATAATCAAAAGGGAAATCAGAATAATAATAAACACATATATTAAAAACATGCAGTTTGTTGCTAAAACAGTACTATTGGGAAATTTATAGCACCAAATGAGTGTATTAGGAAAAAACAAAGGCATAAATCAATGATGTAGCTTCCACGTAAGAAAAAATAACCTCATACCTATAAAAAATATTTAGTTTGTGGCTTAAAACCTTCCCAAAGAGAATACTCCAGATCCAGGTAGCTTCATTGAGGAATTCTACCAAACACTAAAAATAAAAAATAAAAATAAAAAAGCCACTTCCATGCAAACTATTCTAGAAAATTGAAGAGGAAGAACTACATACTAACTTAATCAATGAGGCAAGAATTACTCAGATACTCAAACAGGAAGCACATTACAAGAAAAGAAAGTTACAGAACAATATCATTCATGAACTAGATGCAAAACTTTTAAGCAATATTTTAGAAAACTCTAAAATGTGTAAAACCACATATAAAAAAGGTACTGCATCCTGACCAGATGGGATTTATCCCCAAAATGCTGGTTTAACACTCAAACCTGAATCATTATATTTCACCATATTAAGGAACTAAAAAGGAAAAACCACACGATCATCTTAACAGTTGCAGGGTAAAGCTTTTGCAATAATCCAACATCCTGAAAAAAAGTTCTCAGAAAGCTGGGAGTAGAATGGAACTTCCTCAGCCTGGCAAAGGGCATCCATGAAAACCGAAGGCAAACATTGCTCTCAAGAACGAAAGCCTACATGCTTTCCCACTAAGAGCAAGAACAAGACAAGGATGCCTGCTCCCGTTGCATCAATTAAAGAAAAAGAAATAAAGATATCCAGATTGGGAAGGAAGGAAAACTGTCTTTATTCAAGTAAAGAACATGTGACGGTTTGACGCTCCTGTGACTCCCAGAGAACATCACGCTCTGGCAGCTACTCCATTCCTGGGGGTGTGGGGCCCTTTGCTTGGACGGAATTCAGTCAGGGGCCTTTGCTTGGAGCCCTTCAGTGAGGTGTGACCCAGGGTGCGTCTTGGCCCTCTTGCCGGGGTCCTGTGGAAATAGGAGAAACATGCAGAGAGACCCAGAGAAACAGAACTGCAAGCTGAGGACTCCAGGATCCCCTGCAGCTGCAGAGACAGAAACCCTGAGAGGCTGAGGCTGGAGTCAGCAGAGCAGCTGAAGCTGAAGAGACGAGGCCTGGGGAGAGACGGGCCCGCGCCTGATGGCCCACAGCTGAGCTCAGGGAGAAGCGAGCCTGGAGGAGGCACAGACTGGCGCCATTTTGCCTCACCACGTGGCAGGAGTACAGGATCAGTAGAGCAGCCGGCCTTCGGTGGGACAGAATCTCTGAGGATGCCTGGATTTGGATGTTTTCATAGTCTTGGAAAGGTAAGATTTCACCCTAATAACCCCCATTATAAAAGCCAACCCATTTCTGGTATATTGCACTGGCAGCTTTTAGCAAACTGAAACAGAACATGATTATTTCTATTGAAAAGCCTATGGGCTCTATAAAAAAGCTACCATAAATAATAAATGAGTTTAGCAAAATTCCAGGATACAATATACAAAAATCCATTGTATTTGTGTATGATAACAGAAAATGAGAAATAGAAATTTAAAATGTCATCACAATAGATAAACGTATGAATACAGTGGTTACAGCTAGCAAGATATGTGCAAGAGCTGTACACTGAAAACTAAAAAAACATTTTTGAGAAAAATTAAAGAAGATCTAATAAATGCAGGGATATACCATGTTTATGGATTGGAAAACTTAATACTGATAAGAAGTCAATTTTCCTCAAATTGATCTAAAGATTCAATGCAATTAAAAAAAAAATTCCAGGAGGTCTTTTTTGAAGAAATTGAAATGCTGTTTTTAAAATTCATATGGAAATGAAAAGGACCTGGAATAGCTTAACAGCTTAAAATTGGAGGACTGACACTACCTGATCTCAAGACTTATTATAATATTACGGAAACCAAGACAGTGTGGTGTTGGCATAAAAACAGACAAATGGTTCAATGGAAAAGCTAAAAAATTAAAATTTGTTTTTCCAAAGATATTTTAAGAAAATGAAAAGATGAGTCTTAGACTGGAAGAAAATATTTGTACATCATTTAGCTGATAAAGTACTTGTATTCAGAATATATAAAGAACTTTTAAAACTCAATAATAAGCAAGCAAACAACCCATTTAGAAGTGGGCAAATGATTTGAACACTTCATAAATGAAGATGTATGGATGTCAAATACGCACATGGAAAAATGCCCAGTATCATTAACTGCTGGGAGAATCAGTTTACAAGCACGACACAGCACCACTCTGCTTGTTAGGATGGCTAAAGTTAAAAAGTCTTACCACACCCAGTGTTCACAAGGGCACGGAAAAATGGAAGCCCTTGTACAGTCTCGGGGGAAAACAGTAAGCAGAAGCACCATGGAAAACCGGCAGTTTCTTAAGAAGCTAAACATGCATCTACCATATGATACAGCCCTTCCACTCCTAGGGATTTACCAGAGAGAAAAGACAGCCTGTGCCTAAAGACTGGGCACAGAGGCTTTATTGTAACAGCGCCCAGCTAGAGAAAAGCCGAATGCCGCTTAATAAGAGAAGGGCAAACAAGCTGTGGTATGTCCACTCGATGGAAGACCCTCAGCAAAGGTTGCTATGGAGGTTAAATGGGACAATGAATGTCAAACTGTCAACATCCTGGTTGGCAGAGAGTAAGGGCTCACTCCAGTGAACAACTATTTCTGTTAACCACAGACCTGCTCACCAGGTGAGCCTGCAAGGTGAGTGGCACAGATCAGGGCCAAATGCAGGGTAAGCGTGAGAGGTTGATGTCTTCCAGGCAATGGGCAGAGCCATGGCAGAGCCTGACAGACGGAAAGCGGGGCAGGCCTGGGATGGCGGCCACGTGGAGGGGCAGTCCAGGTAAGTTCAGGTAGTAACTGTTCTAGTATTTTCAGTTCAATGCATTCTAGTGAGGCTTTGGCATCTAGATTCTGGCCTTCTGCCCGTCCTGGACTCAGAAACCCCCAGCTGTACAACTAACTAAACAAAACTCTAACATGACCTTTTTGGCAATCAAGAAGTCAGCACTGAAATCTGAGCAAAAATGAATCCAGTGAGACCAGCTGAAGAGCCAATGATTCCACGAGTCCACCCTGGCTTGTAAGAGGCGCCTGCTCCGTGCAAGCACAGCCTTTGGAGTCACAGACGCCTGGGTCTGAAGCTCAGCTCCACCTCTCGTTAGCTGTGGGACCTCGGGGAAATAGCAATGCCTGTCTGAGCCTCGAGTTAGTCATCTGCAAAGTGCAGATAATAACAATTACACGGTGGGCTTGCTCGTGCGATTGATGAGACAATGCGAGGGAAGTGCTTGGTGCATATGAGCTACTGATGGGTCTATGACGACAGTGATGATAGTTTTGTAGAAAGGAAATGGTCCTTGGATTGACCGTGATGTTGTTACAAGGGAAGGTTTATTTGGATGAGGAAGAGGCAGCAGAAGACAGGAGAGATGGTAGAGAGGGAAGGAAATAAGTGAGGTGAAAGAGCAGTGAGTGGTGAGGGTGGGTGGCGGAGCTGGCGGCTGGGGTCGCCGCAGGCAGTGAGAGCTCAGCAGCAGCCTCCGAGCAGGGAGAAGAGCCCACAGGACTGCCTGGCTGGGCGGCTGCAGCCTGTGGGCAAGCAAGGGCTGCAGGCAGTGAGGGGAAGCCACAGGGGCCAGAGCCCGCGGGCTGCCCTCTCTGCCCCTTCTCTGTCCCTTGAGGCTGCCCTACAAGCTGCCCAGGTTCGCACGGATCATCACCAAAGCCCTGAGCGTGCGCGAATCCCCTGAAGAGTGTCCACCTGGGGAGACCTGGGGCAGGATCCTGAGAAGCCCTAAGGGTGAGCAGGCAGCAGAAGCCCCTGAGGCAGGCTGGGGTGCCCTCGCCTGGACTGGGTGAGGGGGTCCAGTGGGTCCTGGCCCTGGCCCCCTCCCTAAGGGATACTCAGCGCACAGCCCGCCCCGCCTGCTTGCCCAGGACACAAGTTGAAACGTAGCAGACCCCTTCACAGGAAGCCTTCTCCAAGGCTGCACACGCCTTCCTGCAGTGCTGACCCTGGCAGAAACTCTGCTGTGAAATGTCCTTGCCCTGAGACCCCACGCGTTGTCCGTTTTCCCGCCTCTTTGCGGAGCTCTAGCTTCGTTCTCTGGGCCACAGCCGCCAGAGCCAACTTCTCCTGTCTACAAGTCCCAATAAATAAAGCTCATGCTTGGCCCTGACCGCGTCCTTTGGGAGCTGGGGTGCACCAGGGGGAGGCCAGGAGAGGCAGGGGGAGGCTCCGACAGGGGACCAGGGGTCGAGGGACAAGCAAACGCTGGCTGAACAACGTGCCGTCCCAGCAACTCGGGTGTCAGCGCCCCAGTGAGGGGTCCTCAGTGGAGGTCATGGCCAGGCCGGTGCGGGGAGGGCGGGGGAGAGAAGGAAGGTCACAAGCTCTAGAAAGCACCTTGGCACAGAGGCGGGCAAGAGCTTGGACCGTGGCTGGAGCTGGAGGGGCGTGGGTGGGATTCAGGGGTCCCCACTGAGTGTGGGGGCTGGTGGGCTCCAGCGCTCAGATCCTCCGCACGGCTCAGGGGCCGGGGCCGAAGGTGCCCCCTGCTTCCCGGGGCCTGCTCACGGGGACCACACCCTCGAGGGCCGAGTCCAGCCCCTTGGGCTCCAGGAGCCTCCTTTTCCTCTGCAAGGACAGGACGTCCTCAAAGGCTGCTGTGGGGACAGAGCAGCTCATGCAGGGCCTGGTGTCCGCAGTGTCTGCTGGGCAGCTGAGCAAAGCGCACAGGGATCGGCTTAAGCTGCAGGCGCTGCCTGGCTCTGGAGGAGAGAGGCCTGGCCCCTCCTACAGGCAGACCCAACCCCACCGCTGCCCGCTCCTTCCTTGGCCTAGGCACCCAGCTCCGCCTCTGACTCCGTCAGGCACCGCCTCTCCCTCCCCCTCTCCCTCCCTCTCTCTCCCTC